>LVTN01001536.1:24934-48027 GCA_001649415.1 Musa itinerans
CCTTCTATCGATACGTCGACCAATCCACCGGCCCGACGTCCAATCTTCTGACATGTTCCTCCGGCCCAACATGATTCTTCCTGCTTTAATTGTCTCATCCTGATCGAAGTATCCTACGTCACTCAAAACGCAGATTAAATCATAAACATATATCAAGTGGTTGCATCATCAAAATACGAGATTCAACAGGTTGACTCGGGACAGTTGGGCTTTGAGCGAGTTATCCGCCGAGTCAGACGATATGGTGTCAGGCTCGAGATGAGGTAGCGTGACTCGGTAGGGCGCGAGTATGTCCTGCCCGGGCGGACCCCTTGGGTCGGTTGCTTGCTCTCGGGCTTCTCCGACTCCGATCAGCTCCCCACTCGGGTGCTGTCGGGTCGGGTCGATCGGGGGCATCGCTAGCCGTACGATCTGAGGAATGATCGAAGTAAGCATCTGCATCATGCCCGTCATGGCCTGCACTTGCTTGGTCAGGGTAAGGAACGCATCGGGTGTCACGGTCGAGGGCCCTATGGTGAGCCCCGGGGGCGACAATCCCGAGTCATTAAACAAGCACCAGTATCGATCTGGCGTTGAAGTCGGGATCCCCCTATCTCGAAGGATGGGGAGGGGCTGATCTCCGGGCCCGACAGAAGGGTGACCGGCCGATAGTTCTCCCTCGGGGAGAGCTCCCGTGGGATGCTCCTGCGACATGGCCCTCCTTTTAGCACCAAAATGTTATGGAACAAATATGCCATGGCTGGTGAGTTAGCACGGCTAGGTTCGCGGGTCGATGTCGGGAGCTTTCGGCAGGGTAATCTGAATGATGAGGCGGCCGAGCCCTCTGGAAGGAGTGTTGGTTGGCGGTGGTCGAGATCGGGGGTGATTGACAACTCCTCGCTGCCGAGTGGATCGCGCTCCCGCGCCGAGTCCCTCGTCGTCGGTGAGTGGTCGCCCTCCTGCAAAAATGGCCTTCGCCGGGTGGTGTCCGACTGTGGCCCCTCCGACGAGTAAGTTAGTAACGAGAGGGCACGGTTTCTTTCTTTTTCGTGTGTATTTTCTCACCTCCCCCATGGCCGGGGTTTAGCCAGGGGTTTTATACTGTGGCGCGAGGGCTGATGGTGCGTCGATTCGACGTTGCCATTGTTCTCGAGGGATGGGACGACCCTTCTGACAGACCGTCGTTCCGAGACGTACAGAGTTGCGTCAGACGGCATCGCCCCAAGCTCCCGGGACGAGACATATGGCCTGTCTTCTTGGCATGAGCTCCCAGGATGAAAAGTGTCCAGACTGTCAAAATATGTCGTTTCAACGACATGATGTATTTTATAGCGTGCAAGTTCATCAACAAGCATAGTTACATATCATATCTGTTAAAAGTCATTGTCATTCAACACATCAGGATTATGGCATGACATTAATTGTCGGACACAAATCAACATGCATAAATTTCATCTTTGTTGAAGGACATCCAAGTCTTCATCATCCAACGTCGCGGTTGACTATGTATTGATATGACTTGAGGTGTTTTGTAGCGTGCATATCGATCAACATGCATAAATTTCATCTTTGTTGAAGGACATCCAAGTCTTCATCATCCAACGTTGCAGTGGTCCTATGTATGATGTAAAATACTGATGACTTGATATTTTGTGGCGTGCAAACCCATCGACATGCATCAATAGACAACTTGCAGGTATGATTTGACAGAAATCTCACATCTCGATGACATATAGTTCTTGATATTTTTATTAGGCTTTGAAGAAACATAGGTCTATCATCTACAGATTGTAACATCGATAAGACTTGATTGGTAAATAAACTTGTCCTCTTTTTCACAACTCACTATTTAAAAACATGGCGTGACGTCCCATCAAAAACTGAAATGTACTATTAGTTGGAGATGACCTTTGCAAGATAAAAAATCAACACACTATTACAGTTAAATCCGCTTCTTTTCAATCAAATCCAAAGCAAAGAAATCTTCATCAGATTCCCTACCCGGCTCAATCATAAGATATTTTATAGCTATTAGTCCGAATAATATGCAACAGCTAATATAATCATTTTATAGTTCAAAACTTGAATTATAATTTTAGGTCATTGATGAGATCTCTTTGCTATCATACGAGCTTCCTGTTTTACTACAGAACCATTAGGATTTCATTTGATAAAATAACTCATTTACATCTAATAATATTTTGTGAAGCAATAGATGAAACTAAATATCAAATGTTGTTACATACTAATTGAGACATCATAGTCTTCTCTTACACTAGTGTGAAGAATGTCGACCTTGAGAGAACGTAGATGATGATTCAACGTTGTCAAAAATAGGATGAGAGATGGCAAGAAAAAATTTCTTAGGTTTGAATGACATTTTTAGCTCGATCGATCCTATGATGACTAAGGTTTTGTGATGGTGGTATTAGTGGCAATGAGAGAGGATATAGACCTATGAGTATTGATATATTATATATATGATTAAATTTTGATTATGATTATTGGTTAATAGAAAAGAAGTTCAGTAGAATTCTTTAGGACATCTAGAAGCTAAAAAATGGATGTATCTCAATGTAGTTTAGAGATTAAAGTTTTTCTCTCAAGCTCTCTAATCCATCAATTTATATGGTCCAGTGAAAAGATAGGAAGAGAAAAAAAGGATCTCCTTCGATATCTCAAATTCGACGATATGTTGCTTATAGATCAGATAAGTTTTGTTCTTCTGAATAATAATGAAAGGTACAACAATAATAAAAGATACGCTTCATGCAATATTATTAGATCTAATTTTATTTAATTTTAATTTTGACATAAAAGTTTTTTCATAATAGCATAATTATATATTTTATGCTAATAATTAGTATCAGAGTCTAGATTATTAAGATTAAATATATTAAATTTATTATTTTTGTTTATAATATATAAATAATTCATCGGATATTATTGATCTATTTTTTCTATGATTTGTTTTGTCGCTAATTGTGAGCAATGTATAATTTTTATATTTGATCGATGAATTTTCTGTTTAAAAGCGATGATCTTGTTGATGTCGACACCGAAGGACCGTGTACCACCCTGCAGCCGCGCACGGGCAGAGGTCTGCTTGCGAGCGGTGGCTGCACCACGCAGCGTGCGCGCCGCAATGTACGCGCTGCAGTGCAGCAGGCGACGGTCGCACGCGGGCAGTGTGGCGGCCGCACGCGAGCAGAACCCACGTCCAAGGTGGCGGGCGTGCGAGGGCACAAACCGCACCCAGGTGGCGGCCGCTTGCGGGCAGGAGCCGCGCACCGGCGGTGGTCGCGCTGGCTAGGGCACGCCAAGGCGGCGGCCATGCGCGGCAAGAACCGCCGCAGCTATGCGTAGGTAGCTGCAACGGTCGCGCGCCGGCACAGGCCGCACGTGCAAGCGGCAGTGGCAGCCGCGCACCGGCGGCGGCCACTCGGCGGCAGCGCCACGGCCGCAGCGGCCGTGTGCGGGCAGAGGCAGCCCCGCGGCGGCGGTGGTAGCGACCGCGGCGTGGCAGCGCCGCACGCGCAGGCGGTGGCGCAGCAGTAAGGTTTTTTTTTTTGACATATTTACGGTTTTATCCTCGCTGCTAGGGTTTTGCCAAATTACAGTTCTGCCCTTTACCAATTTCGCAATTCTAGTTTATATCCTGTCAAATATTTACAGGTTTACCCTTATGAAATTGAGAATATCTAATTTATATTCTCAATTATAAAATTAATAAATATGATTTATTATAAATATGATTGAATTTAATCATGATTATATTTTGATTATTTTATTAGATTTAATTTTAATTAAAAAAATTATAAATTATGGTTTACTTTTATAGTTTTCTTATATGAATTATTGATTATATTTTTACATATGATAAATAAAATCTAATTATTATTTTTGGATATTCATTTGGTTATTCACATGTATATATTGAAAACCGTAAAATGATAGTTATCTTTCACATAAAGGCCCTTCATGATTTATATGTTATCATAATTATTATATGAGTTTTTTTTTTTACTGATTAATGTTTAATAATTATTATGGTTATTATTCTATTATTGAACTATTTCAACATGAATCAAGATAAATAAATTTATGAATATTATTTATAATTTATCTTCATAAGTTTTATCTGATCGATAGTTGCCAAAGTAGCTTGGGATGATAGATTTATGATATATGAATTACAATAAAAATCTTATTATTTATAGGATATTTTAGATTATATTTTAGATTTTTATATTAGTCCTACAACCACCAAAGTGACATGGACTAATAATTTATAAAATATATTATGAAATTAGTCCTAGATAATATTAAATAAAATAATATTCATAATGGTAGCATGAATCAAGATAAAGAAATTTGGTGAATATTATCTATAATTTGTCTTTCTAAGTTTTATCTGATCGATAACTACTAAAGTAGCTTAGGATTATAGGCTTATAGAATATGAATTACAATAAAGTTCTTGTTATTCTTGGGATATTTTAGATTATATTTTATCTTCTTGTATTGGTCCTACACTACCAAAGTGACTTGGATCAATAATCTATAAAATATTATTAAAAAAATTATTTTAAATGATATTAAATAAAATAATATTCATGATGACATATATAATTAGGAGATTTAGATAATCTCAAAGAAGAATTTATTTCAAATAGTTATGTGATAGGGTATGATGATATTATTTTGTAGTTTAGGGTCGTATACCCAAATGTAACAATACTATTCCACAAGGATGATATTAGTCCTCTATAAATAGTCTTCAGTGAACATAAGATATGTCAATATTTCACCTAAAGGTGAAATATATATGATATCAATAGTTCATCATATTTTAAAAATTCTTAATATTATATTATTACAGTGGTACTTCCTTCGTTGTATTTTTGTAAATGTTTCTATACTTTTTGAAATAAATGACTTGAGCATATACAAGTTGTGTTGAGTGAGACTTTGATCAGATTAATTGAATAGAACATAAACTTAATTACTGAAAATTCTATGGAATAAATAATTGTGGTGACTAATCAAGAAAGATATGAAAAACTCAATTTTATGATATTTAGACTTCAGTACTATTTATAACTGGCGCATAAGAATATCTAAGGATCAATTTAAATTTTCTGATAAGTTATTAGTTGACACCTTAAAATAATAGTATTTGAGGAATTCAAAATTATATCCTCAATATAAATGATAAAGCTGTAAGCTCAAGACTTATAATATTTGGAGTACTACTCAGGGAGTAGGTAACACTAAAATAAGGATGAAGTGTAAGTCACATGAGTTTATAATTAATATATAAACTCATAAAAGAATATCTTCCCAATAAAGTGTTACTTATATAGCAAAGAAAGTGATGTGAAGAAAAAACTATAAGATTTGATTTGAAATGAAAAGATATAAATATAACCTTTATATAGTTTAAATCAAATATTATAGAAATTATTTTTCTAATACTTGATGGATTAATTGATGCTTCAAAATATGTTACTAATAATATATATTCATTAAAAAAAATAAAGGGGGATAAAACCAAAAGAGAATGAGATATTCATCATTATAGGGAATCATCTTAAAGTGACCACGATATTAGTTTGTATTTATCGCTTACATCTTAAGATGATTTATTTGATAGATCTTAAAGATCCATGCTATATTCTTATAATTCTAGGAATTTGGGTTCTTTACCTAGAATTATAAGAATATCATTTCCCTTTTAGTGGTTGTAAACTTACTATGATTCAATAAAAATTAATCTTTGAATTATATATAATTGTTTAAACAGAATTAATATGAATCTTAAGTTTATGATGATCCTATAAATAAATATTGAAATGAAATGTAGTTTTATAAACTTCTTGAGATTATGCTTATATCTATGGGTCACTTTATGCTTTTGTCTTATTAAAGAGAGACATTTTATTACTGTATAGATAATCTGTTGAGATATGATTATATATATTTAATTCATGTAAAGTCTATGACCGTTCGCACGAAGTGTATATAAATGAAGTCTGTAGACAATTAGATAAAAAAGTCAAGATCATCATATTTAACAAGAGTGATGAATTTTATGGTATTTATGATGAACCCAATTATAATTATAATTCTTTTGTTAGATTATTAGAAAAATAAGATATATGATTTACCAAATATATTATAATAGAATATGATTACTGAAAAATATAATCGTATCTTTATATATATGGTTAGGAGCATGATAAGTTATTCTTTTGTATCCAAATCAATATGAGAAGAAGCTCCAATGACAACTATGTATTTCTTGAATGGTGTTTCTAGTAAGTAAATTACATGACTTCTTTTAAGTTATGAAATGATAGAAAATCTAATTTAAGATATTTACATATTTGAGACTTTCTCATGGAGATAATGATCTTCAACTCACATAAAAGAAAATTAGAATTAATAACTATTTTTAAATATTTTATTATCTATTCAGAAAATTTTAAAGGGGTACATATTTTATTACCCTAATTATAGTACGAGAACAATTAAATTTGGTAATGTAAGATTTCTATAAAATAGTAAATCAGTGGGAGTGAAAATCTCAAAATTCAATTTTGATATATAGGAGATACAAGTTGATACTTTTTTATTATTCGAGAAATTATTGTTACTCAAATCATTAAATGATTTGATAAAAGTGAACAACAAAATAACATTACTAAACTATCACTATTAATGGTCTTGTAGAACAATCATAATTGACAACCTTAGGAATATCTCAAAGGAAAAGGAATCCTGTCATTTATGGTTATTATGTGACATATCTACAAGAATTATATTATGACATAGGAATCAGAATGAATCCCTCATTATTTTCACATGAAAATAATGATTTTGAAAAGTAATATGATATAATAAAAGAATAGTTAAAATTAATAACCTGAATGATGTTTGATAAATTTATCGAATTATCTAATAATTGTAAAAGAGTATTATATAAATGTGACTCAAAGGATAATGTCGAACGATATAATGGTCAGACTTATGGTTAAAATTTTTATTCAAAAAGAATGTATCGACTATAACGAGACATTTAGTTTTTTAATAAACTCATTAAGAATTATCATGATATTAGTGACTTATTATGAGTTTGAGTTATCTCATAATGGTGAAAACTTTTTTTTTTTAAGATCTAGCTTTATATGGGTTACTTTAAATGATTTACAAAGAAAAATGAAAGAAATATAAAGTTTGGTATGCAAATTCAAGAATTCATTTATGACCTTAAACAAGCTTCATGATAATGATATATAAAGATTCTTGACATCATTATTTTCATATTTAAGGAAAATATTATTAATTAGTATTTATATTAGTGGGAGCAAGTTTATTATATTGGTTTTGTATGTGGATAATATTTTACCTTACAAATAGTGATATTGATTTATTATACTAAATCAAGAAATTTATTACTAAGAGTTTTAAGATGATTGATATGAATGAGACATCTTATATTATTAACATTGAGTAATTCAATGATAGACTTTAATAATTGTGAAGGCTATCTTAGAAATGATATATTAACCGAGTCTTGAAAAGATTTAATATACAACTTTGTTTAGTAAATCATAAAAGTAAAATTTTAGTCAATAGTAAATATTTTAAAAATGACTTGAAAAGAATCAGATAAAGAAAATATTCTTAGTATATGCGCAGTCGGAAGTTTATGCTCATGTTTGTGTCGGAACAGATATTAGTTTTACAGTTAAAATTCTAGGTATATATTGGAGTTATCCAAAAATAAAAATACTAAAGGACTACAAAGAAAGTAATAAGATATATGGAAGGGACAAAGGATTATATGCTCATATGTATGAAATTATATCAGCTTGAAATAATGGTATTTTTCAGATGCTGATTATATAAATTACCTCGATAATAGGAAGTCCACATTACGGTTAATATTTATATCAATTAGAGGGGTAATTTATTATTATTAATAATAGAAGTTGATTTTGTGGCATGCTTTGAGGCCACTGTTTAAACTTTTGGACTACGAAATTTTATCTGAAGACTTGGTGTAGTCAGACTCAATTGCCAAGTTGTAGAAGATATTTTGTGATATTATAGTAGTTTTCTTCTCTAAGAATGACAAGTACTATTGCAGCTCTATACATTTGGTATAAAGTACTTGATGGTTAGAGAAGAAGAGTCTAGAAACATCCAATATCAATTAATTACTTGAGTTCCACTATATTGATTGTTGATCCATTCATTTAGGACTTACAGTCTAAAGCATTTTGAAAGAATATGTTCTTATGATTAGGTTTGTAAGCAACCCATAAAGGATATGGTGATGCATGTTTGAGTAGATATTATAATTGACATTCTTGCTTACGTACTTAAAGTTATTTATTTTCGTTATTTTGTTCATAATTATGTATGTACATATTATGGTTGAATATGATGACAAGATTGTCTTGATAAGACAAGTTATAGGGATTATTTTGAACTATATTAGGAAAGACTAATAGTATTATGGTACATAAAAGGAAGTGTGACACTAATGACATATAATTGCTATGACTCATATTGTTAGTCAGACTTAATGTTGTATTATTTTATTTATTGGACTTATTGACCTATTTTTAAAATTCACGTGTATGTATATAGTTTTTCTAAAATTTCAGAATTTAATTGGGTTAAATTATTTTTTAAATAAATTTTATTTATTTATTTTTAATTTTAAGTCTTTTTGTATCTTATTCATTAATGAGCCAAATGAAAGAATGTTAGATATGTGACTCTATTTAATTAGATAAGATATATTATAGATGTAATTGAATTCTGATTATGGTTATTAGTCAATAGAAAGGAAGTTCATGTTAAAGTAGGATTCCTTAGGAGATAATCTTGATAGGAGGAACTCTCATAATAACTTATTCTAGACCCTCTACTCTTGCCTATAAATATACAGGACCTCTAGGAGCTAAAAAATAGACGCACTTCAATACAGTTGAGAGATTAAAGTTTTTCTCTCAAGCTCCCTAATCCATCAATCTAGGTGGTCTTATGAAAAGATAGGAAGAGAGGAGAAAGATCTAGTTCTCCTTGTAGATTGATATCTCAGATCTGACATTGGGGCGCTTGTAGATTAGATAAGGTTTATTCTTCTAAACAATAATGAAATGTATGTATCGTAATATTGTTATATCTAATTTTATTTGATTTCAATTTTTGTATAAAAGTTTTTTTGCATTATAGATAGTATGATTACATATTTTATGCTAATAGGGATCACTGATGTCACTCTCCGAAGTAAACATAGGTAGAGCCACTGTACCTACACAAGATGAGTGGTCACTATAAGGAGATTAATGAGGAGGGGATATGAGCTATATGAGAAGCATTTGAACTTATCAATGAATTTTTGTCAAGAATTTTTTTCTGGATCTATTGAGATAATTAAAATAGGAAAATGAGGCACATCATATAAGTTTCAAAAAAAAAAAAAACGAGGAACATCATATAAGTGAAAAAAAAAATAGTGTTCATATGACTAGAGTGATGTGAAGATAAAATAACTTTAAATAAATTAAATATGAAAATTTTATTGGAGGATTATGGTTGCTATCAAGGACTACAAAAAAAAAAAAAATTTATGATAATTGATATTTTTTCCTAATAACTTCTCAAAAGGTTTTGAAGATTTAAGATTAGGGTTGGAAGATGATTGATTAAATAGGTTGTAGGTGTTACGACGAGTAAAATTTTGGATATGAGATATCCGTTGGAGCTCCATATCTTATTAGATATCTAATAAGTCCATGAATTATTAGATCTTGTGGATAAGATCCAATAAGAGCCAATGAGAGATTATTGGGTACAGACCTACTAATCTAAGAGGCTTGAGTGATTGGATAGAGATCCAATACCCAATAAGGCAAGATCCATTAGGATTAAGTTGACAGAGACCTCTATAAATATAAGGGAACCAAAGGAGCATAGGCTAGACCCTTTCTTGCTACCACCTCCTATATTCTTCTCTCCCTCTTCTCCTCAGTCGACAACTACAATTTAGGGCATGTAGACAGCAAGAAGGGCTGGCTCCTTCTTAATCACGTGGTGCATGTCGAGAGGAGAATCATGTAGTGTTTTAAGAAGCGTCTTCGTTGTATCTGCCATGGGGGTCATTGCTAGCAAGGAGAACAGTTGACTTGCTTCAGCCTTTCTCACAAATCTATAGGTTTTCAGAGATATATGATCTTTCTAGGTAACATATCTTTTATATATGTATAGTTTTTAATTTTACGGGTTTTTACGCATTAATCTTCGTACGATGATAAAAAACTTTTTTTTTAAGAAAATTTGAGAGTTTATTTTTTTGTTCTTCCACCACACATATGATATTGCCTCAGGTTTCCTAACACCTTAAGCATCTACTATTAAGATACTATCTTTTGCTCCTAGAAATATACCTCATCGTTAAAAGCCATTAAGGTATAGTTTATCAATTCTTCTTTATTGATTTACTTTTTTATTTCTAACTCACTTGATTTATCCCATGTTACTTTGAGTATTTTTTTCTTTTTTTTGGGTTGATGACTTCTTCAATTATGGACATTCATATTTGAAAGTGTCTTGATTTTTTGCATTCATAATATATGATTAAATCTTTCTTGAGTTCACCTTTTATTGTTTCCTTCTTTTCTTATTAGATTTATCTTATTTTTCCTCATAAAGTTTTTGAATCCTTTTGTAAGAAGTGTCATGTCTTCATCCTCATCACTTAGAGCTTTCGCTCAAGTAATCTTCTTTGGATCTAAAAGTAATTTCCTTCGTTTTCTTTAGAAGACTTTTCTCTTCTTCATAATATGCTTTGCATGTCATTTTATAGGTCATTAAAGATTGAATGAGTTTTTCAAGAGGAATGTTGTTTAAGTCTTTAGCTTCTTAAATCGCTGTAATCTTTGGATCCTAGCTTTTGGGAAAAGACTTTAAAATTTTACTTACTAATTCAAGATTAGTATATGTTTTACTAAGAGCTTTTAATTCATTGACAATATCCATAAAACAGATGTTCATATCACCAATAGATTTATTTGTATTAATTTTAAATAATTCATAATTATGAACCAAAAGATTAATTTTAGATTTTTTTACTCTACTTATACCTTCGTGAATGATTTTAGAAATGTGTCATAGATCATGTATAGTGTCATAAGTAGAAACTTGATTGAACTCATTTTTATCTAAAGTATAAAATAAAGCATTAATGACTTTAGTATTTTAAAAAAATAATCTCTTTTCAAAATCATTCTATTCATCCATTAGTTTAGAATATTTTTAAAAATCAAACTCAGTAACATTCCATAAATCAAAATATATAGAAAGCAAAAAAATTCTCATTTGGGTTTTTCAATAAGTGTAGTCTATCCTATTGAATATAGGAGGATGAGTGATGTAGTGACCTTCTTGATTGCTTGAAAATGTCATTAATTCTCTCTTAAATGTTAATCCAACTAAGAGAACCTTGCTTTGATTACAAATATTATGATTTTAGTGACACTTAAAGGAGAGATGAATTAATACAATAGTTTTTTATAATAAATTTCTAACCTCAATCAAAATATTAACATATTTCGAAAATAAAACTAAGTCACAAGTAAAGAGAGGCAAACTAGTTTATAATGGTTTAATCTTCTCGATCTATGTTTATTCTTGATTTATCTTCTCTCGAGGCTATCAGCTTTCACTACCAATCTTCTTTGATACGGGCATAGATCAACTACCCTTGTTACAACTCTCTTTTTTAAGACTTAGAAGATAATATTCATACTCTTTTTATATAAGATCACCCATCTTCTCTAACTTAGAATTACAACTAAACTCAAGGGAAGCAAAAGATTGAAACTATGCTCAAAATGAGAACTTACATCACTTCACCAGCACAGGAATGAATGCTCTCTTAACTAAGCCTGAGTAGGATATTTATAGGCTCTAAAAGACTTTAAGAATAGAGCCAAAAATTTAAATCTCAAAATTTTAGGGTACAAGCAGTACTACTATTGCAACTTTTGATACAACTATAATTTTAGACTCTAATAGTATCACTTACTAGTCATAGGTGCCCTACAAGCCAATCACGTAAGTGATGACACATGTGACATGACCCACACTCTTTTTTATTTATTATATTATATGATATTTTATCACTTTATATTGCTTGTTGTATAAATAAATATTATGATGTCCATGGATTTATGCAATGAGAATCTGATCGTGAGATTATGATAATGAGACGGATTCACCCTTAAACATAGACCCTAAATAATTCCGATCATAGGTTACCCAAGAGGGACATCGAGATAATCGGACAGACTAGTATACTATATACTTGTCCATATGATGGAGGCAATTGGTCTAATAGCTGCTCATGTGAGGATACTAAGGATACAGTACATATACTTATTAGAGAATGAGTTCACTAATTGATCCGCTTACGGAATGCTAAATGGTTGATGATGCTTTATTGTCAAACAGGAATTTCATAGTCCTAGTGGTATATTTGATTCTTAGACTTGAGACACTAAAGTGATACCAGACTTATAGGCTTAGAAGTTTCAGATCTAGCACAACCGGTCTTCGAGAGTGGTAGCCAACTTTGAGGGCTATTGAGTGTCGATAAAGGATCATCCATTTTTGGTGTCATAAGATGAATATTCCATGTGTTCTTACTTAGACAAATCCCTAGCTAGGGTTGCTAGTCATAGGTTGCTAGACAAATCTCAGCACTTTATATTATTTATTACATAAATATATTGTGATATCTATAGATCTGTGCAATGATAATCAGATTGTGATGAGATTACGATAATGAGGTCGATTCACCTTTAAACATAGATCATAAATAATCTTGGTCATATGTTACTCGGAGGGACATCGAGATAACCGGATAGATTAGGGTGCTGCTATATACCCGTCCATATGATGGAGGTGACTAGTCTCATAGCTGCTCATATGGGGACACTAGCGCTATAGTGCAAGTGTTCATTGGACTTAAAGATTTGGAAGTTCCATATCTAGTACAACCGATCATCGAGAGTGGTAGCCAACCTTACAAGAACTATTGAGTGTCGATAGAGGATCATCCGCTCTTGGTATCATGAGAGGAATATCCCATATGTTCTTACTCAGATAAATCCTTAGCCAAGGTCATTCAAATTGAGAGAGAAAGAGTTCTCCGAGAGAATCTGATTAGAGCGAGACTCGAGGAGAAACAATATGGACCTGACAACACCATGCTCGGTGTACGGTCTCTAGGATATTAAATGGATGAGGGACTATGGGTACATAGTAATTGAGGACAAACATATCCAAAGAATTATATTTTCTATATCATTTGGGGACTATGGCGTAATAGCCTAATATATCCGCAATCGATGAGTCGAGTGAATTATTGAGCCAGAAGGAGTTTTGACAGGTACGACTCATGACCAACTCGATATTGGGCTTAGGGAGTCACATATATATGGTAGGTGTTGTGACGATTAAAGGTTTGGATATGAGATATCTGTTGGAGCTCTTATCTTATTAGATATTCAATAAGCCATGAATTATTGGATCATATAGAGAAGATCCAATAAGAGCCAATGAGATATTATTGGATAAAGATCCATTAATCTAAATATTTTGGTAGTTGGATGAAGATCCAGTATCCAATAGGACATGATCCATTATACTTAAGTTGATAGAGGACCTCTATAAATAGGATGAAACTAAAGACCCATAGGCTAGAGACTTCTTGGTAGTCACCTCCTATTCTCCTCTCTCATTCTCCTCCTCAAATAATAGGTGTGCATATTTGGACAATAATTTGAGGAGCGTCTTCGTAGCCCTGTCATGTAGATCACTACTAGAGAGGATGCTTGACATCCTTCATTCTCTCTTACAAATCTTTAAGATTTCATAGATATATAATCTCCCTAGGTAACATAACTATCTAACGCGTGGTTTTTAGTTTCATAGATTTTTGTGCACTAATTTTCACACGACGACGAACACTTTTTTAGAAAATATAGGATTTTATTTTTTATTCTTTTGTTGCACATGTGATGTAGCCCTTAGATTTCCCAATTAGGGTCATTCAGATTAAGAGAGAAATATTTCTCTAAGAGAATCTGATTAGAGTAAGACTCAAGAAGAAACCGTATGAGCCTGATAGCACCATGCCCGGTATATAGTTTTTAAGGTATTATATGGATGAAGGACTATATATACACGGTAGTTAAGGACAGACATGTTTAATGTATTGGATTCCCTTGTATCGTTTGGGGACTACGGGGTAATGACATAGTACGTCTGTAGTTGATGAGTCGAATGAATTATTATGGAGATAATAATTCACTATACCAGAAGGAGTTTTGACATGTATAACTTACAACCAGCTCGATATTGGGCCTAGAGGGTCACACGCATATGGTAGGTGTTGCGACGAGTAGAGCTTCAAATATGAGATATCCGTTGGAGCCCATATCTTATTAGATATCTAATAAACTTCTAAATTATTAGATTCTATGGATGAGATCTAATAAAAGCCAATGAGAGATTAATGAGTAGAGAGCTACTAATCGAAGAGACTTAGACAACTATATGGAGATCTAATATCCAATATGGCGGGATCTATTATGGCAAGTTAACAAAGGGCCTCTATAAATAAGAGGGAACCAAAGGGCCATGAGCTAGGTTCTTTTTGGCTGCTACCTCCTATTCTCCTCTCTCCCTCTCCTTCTCATACTGCAGCCCTTATTTAGGGCATGTGAATAGCAAGAAGGGGCAACCCTTTCTTGATTTTGTGGTGTGCGCGAGGAAAAGATTTGGGTAGTGATTTGAGAGTGTTTTCGTATCCCCTACCATGTGGATCATCACTAGAGAGAAGAATATTTGACCTCCTTTATCCTCTTCCACAAATCTATAGGTTTTCAGGGATATATGATCTCCCTAGGTAACACATCTTTCTTATACGTGTAGTTTTTCGGTTTTGAGTTTTTGCACACTAATTTTGCACTACGATAAAACCTTATTTTTTGTGAGAATTTTAGGATTTTATTTTATGTTCTTCTACTGTGTATGTGATGTCACCCTATATTTCCCAACAACATCACTATAATTTTTAAATTTTTGGGTAGTACTACCACTACCTTAGGTGGTACACTACTACTTCCATAAGCCGTACCACTATGGGAAAAGTTGACAAAGCACATGTTAGGATCAAGAGCGGCACTAAGATGGGGGGTGAATTAGTGTAGCGGAAAACTTTCACAATTTTAGAAAATTATTCGTTTCGTTTAAAATCGATTCGACAAAAATGGTTTCGATTCAATATATTTCGGAGAGAAGTTGAACTTGAAAACTTTCGTAAAAGTGCAAGAGAAGATTAAGGAGGTTTGCAGTAAAGTAAATTGCACAAATGAAAAGCAAACCGAAATTTAGAGTGGTTCGGTCAAGGTGACCTACATTCACTTTCGGATTCCTCCTCCAACGAGGTCACCAGCGTCCATTAAATGCCTTCCTTCAGTAGGTGAAGACCGAACACCTCTTTACAGCACTTTCTCCTTTTCCCGGGTTTAGGAGACAACCCATACAAGTCTGACTCCTCTTTCTTGGATGATTATAAGGCTAAGAGATTAAAAAAGAGAACTCTAACTTTTACAACACTTTTATGACTCAAGAATTCAAGATTAAGCCAATACTTTCGTGCCCTTTTATGCAGAAAATGGTGGGGTTTTTATAGGCCCAAATGACTTCAAAATTGGAGCAAAAAAGTGTCACATCCCCGGAATTCGGGGTACTGGCGGTACCACCGCCATTACTTGGCAATACCACCGCTATTACTAGGCAGTACTACTACCATTGATTTGACACTAGGTGGTACCATTACCAAACAAGGGCGGTACCATTGCTGGCAGCATTACTGCTGGCGGTACCACCGCCTAGTCTGAGCGGTACCATTGCCCAGAAATCTAGGGGCATTACCTTCCAAGCAGTGCCACCGCTAGCCATGTTTTCAAGGGCTGAATTGGGTGCTCAATTCGGCCCAATTGGCCCCTAATTAAGTTAGTGGGATCACCTCCCAATCCTAACTTAATTTACGCTCTCACTATGATAACTAAGACATGATTACAGTGCTGCTTGTTCCGGTGCGTTAATTACTCTTTCGGTGAGCTTCCGGCGTACTTCCGACGAACATCTGATCAACTCTCGGCAATGTTCCGATGGACTCCTGGCAAGCTCCTAGACTTTACGACGATCTTCTTGGCGAGTTCCGACGAGCTTCTTTGGCAAGCTCTTGGACATCTCGGTTGGTTCCGACAGAACTTCTGACGAACATCCGGACTTCCGCCGAACTCTCGAATTCCCAATGAGATCTCGATCTTGACTCCGGCACAAACCCTACTTTATGTCTTACTACTATTGTAATTAATCCTGCACACTTTTCTCAACATATAGATTAGATCAAACAATTTACAATTGACTTCATCATCAAAATCCGAGATTCAACAATCTCCCCCTTTTTTATGATGACACTCAATTGATGACAGAGTTAACCTTAACTCTCCCTATCTATATGCCATACTTGAGAAGAGATATTCTTGAATTCAAGGCCTTTGAATTCAAGAAACAAACTGATAAAATAAGTTAATTAAACTTATCAACATGCACATCATGATTCCTATCATAATTTATCATTCTCAAAATACGATGCCAAGTATTTATTAAAATGATGTCAAGGCATGACATCCATTTTTAAGTATGATATTTTAAATATGAAAGATAACAAAGATATCAATTCATCATTCTATGGCAAGATATCAATTATAAAATAGCAAGTTAAACTCTAGATATCTTATCATAATGAAAGAAATTTATCAAGCAAACATTTCAAGTATATATGATGAAATATATTGCATACATTTGTCATCAATTTACTACATTTTGGTATTATTTCTCCCCCTTTGTCATCAACAAAAAGGAGAACAATTCAACAATGCAAGTGTGGTAAAAGAAAAAATTAAGCAAGTTTCACACTCAAAAGTTCTCATCATTAGATGTTATCAACATTAAAACGATAGATTCCAACAACTTCTCCCCCTTTGTCATCACATTTTGTATGAAGAAGAGGAAAGAAGGTGAGGGAATCTATTAGGAACTAAATTTGTGAAATGATTTGAATCAAGTCAAAAATAATAAAAAAGTTTTCGTCAGAACATGCTTTCATTTTGACAAAGAGAAGGGATTCATGAAAAAGATCGAGATATCTATATGAAATCAAATCTCTACAAAAATTATCACACACATGCTTTCATTATCACACACGAAAATTCATCTTTCAATGATTAATATATCCATTGGAATTCCTTCAATTATTCATGGGAGAGGAGTATCACATGAAGGAGAAATTCACGAATAAAACTTTATAGTGAGAAGAGCATTACATCAAATCCATTTCTTATTAAAAATTCATAAGAGTGAAATCCGTGAGAGATGCATTTATCAAAGGGACATCGAGATAACCGGATAGATTAGGGTGCTGCTATATACCCGTCCATATGATGGAGGTGACTAGTCTCATAGCTGCTCATATGGGGACACTAGCGCTATAGTGCAAGTGTTCATTGGACTTAAAGATTTGGAAGTTCCATATCTAGTACAACCGATCATCGAGAGTGGTAGCCAACCTTACAAGAACTATTGAGTGTCGATAGAGGATCATCCGCTCTTGGTATCATGAGAGGAATATCCCATATGTTCTTACTCAGATAAATTCTTAGCCAAGGTCATTCAAATTGAGAGAGAAAGAGTTCTCCGAGAGAATCTGATTAGAGCGAGACTCGAGGAGAAACAATATGGACCTGACAACACCATGCTTGGTGTACGGTCTCTAGGATATTAAATGGATGAGGGACTATGGGTACATAGTAATTGAGGACAAACATATCCAAAGAATTATATTTTCTATATCATTTGGGGACTATGGCGTAATAGCCTAATATATCCGCAATCGATGAGTCGAGTGAATTATTGAGCCAGAAGGAGTTTTGATAGGTACGACTCATGACCAACTCAATATTGGGCTTAGGGAGTCACATATATATGGTAGGTGTTGTGACGATTAAAGGTTTGGATATGAGATATCTGTTGGAGCTCTTATCTTATTAGATATTCAATAAGCCATGAATTATTGGATCATATAGAGAAGATCCAATAAGAGCCAATGAGATATTATTGGATAAAGATCCATTAATCTAAGTATTTTGGTAGTTGGATGAAGATCCAGTATCCAATAGGACATGATCCATTATACTTAAGTTGATAGAGGACCTCTATAAATAGGATGAAACTAAAGACCCATAGGCTAGAGACTTCTTGGTAGTCACCTCCTATTCTCCTCTCTCATTCTCCTCCTCAAATAATAGGTGTGCATATTTGGACAATAATTTGAGGAGCGTCTTCGTAGCCCTGTCATGTAGATCACTACTAGAGAGGATGCTTGACATCCTTCATTCTCTCTTACAAATCTTTAAGATTTCATAGATATATAATCTCCCTAGGTAACATAACTATCTAACGCGTGGTTTTTAGTTTCATAGATTTTTGTGCACTAATTTTCACACGACGACGAACACTTTTTTAGAAAATATAGGATTTTATTTTTTATTCTTTTGTTGCACATGTGATGTAGCCCTTAGATTTCCCAATTAGGGTCATTCAGATTAAGAGAGAAATATTTCTCTAAGAGAATCTGATTAGAGTAAGACTCAAGAAGAAACCGTATGAGCCTGATAGCACCATGCCCGGTATATAGTTTTTAAGGTATTATATGGATGAAGGACTATATATACACGGTAGTTAAGGACAGACATGTTTAATGTATTGGATTCCCTTGTATCGTTTGGGGACTACGGGGTAATGACATAGTACGTCTGTAGTTGATGAGTCGAATGAATTATTATGGAGATAATAATTCACTATACCAGAAGGAGTTTTGACATGTATAACTTACAACCAGCTCGATATTGGGCCTAGAGGGTCACACGCATATGGTAGGTGTTGCGACGAGTAGAGCTTCAAATATGAGATATCCGTTGGAGCCCATATCTTATTAGATATCTAATAAACTTCTAAATTATTAGATTCTATGGATGAGATCTAATAAAAGCCAATGAGAGATTAATGAGTAGAGAGCTACTAATCGAAGAGACTTAGACAACTATATGGAGATCTAATATCCAATATGGCGGGATCTATTATGGCAAGTTAACAAAGGGCCTCTATAAATAAGAGGGAACCAAAGGGCCATGAGCTAGGTTCTTTTTGGCTGCTACCTCCTATTCTCCTCTCTCCCTCTCCTTCTCATACTGCAGCCCTTATTTAGGGCATGTGAATAGCAAGAAGGGGCAACCCTTTCTTGATTTTGTGGTGTGCGCGAGGAAAAGATTTGGGTAGTGATTTGAGAGTGTTTTCGTATCCCCTACCATGTGGATCATCACTAGAGAGAAGAATATTTGACCTCCTTTATCCTCTTCCACAAATCTATAGGTTTTCAGGGATATATGATCTCCCTAGGTAACACATCTTTCTTATACGTGTAGTTTTTCGGTTTTGAGTTTTTGCACACTAATTTTGCACTACGATAAAACCTTATTTTTTGTGAGAATTTTAGGATTTTATTTTATGTTCTTCTACTGTGTATGTGATGTCACCCTATATTTCCCAACAACATCACTATAATTTTTAAATTTTTGGGTAGTACTACCACTACCTTAGGTGGTACACTACTACTTCCATAAGCCGTACCACTATGGGAAAAGCTGACAAAGCACATGTTAGGATCAAGAGCGGCACTAAGATGGGGGGTGAATTAGTGTAGCGGAAAACTTTCACAATTTTAGAAAATTATTCGTTTCGTTTAAAATCGATTCGACAAAAATGGTTTCGATTCAATATATTTCGGAGAGAAGTTGAACTTGAAAACTTTCGTAAAAGTGCAAGAGAAGATTAAGGAGGTTTGCAGTAAAGTAAATTGCACAAATGAAAAGCAAACCGAAATTTAGAGTGGTTCGGTCAAGGTGACCTACATTCACTTTCGGATTCCTCCTCCAACGAGGTCACCAGCGTCCATTAAATGCCTTCCTTCAGTAGGTGAAGACCGAACACCTCTTTACAGCACTTTCTCCTTTTCCCGGGTTTAGGAGACAACCCATACAAGTCTGACTCCTCTTTCTTGGATGATTATAAGGCTAAGAGATTAAAAAAGAGAACTCTAACTTTTACAACACTTTTATGACTCAAGAATTCAAGATTAAGCCAATACTTTCGTGCCCTTTTATGCAGAAAATGGTGGGGTTTTTATAGGCCCAAATGACTTCAAAATTGGAGCAAAAAAGTGTCACATCCCCGGAATTCGGGGTACTGGCGGTACCACCGCCATTACTTGGCAATACCACCGCTATTACTAGGCAGTACTACTACCATTGATTTGACACTAGGTGGTACCATTACCAAACAAGGGCGGTACCATTGCTGGCAGCATTACTGCTGGCGGTACCACCGCCTAGTCTGAGCGGTACCATTGCCCAGAAATCTAGGGGCATTACCTTCCAAGCAGTGCCACCGCTAGCCATGTTTTCAAGGGCTGAATTGGGTGCTCAATTCGGCCCAATTGGCCCCTAATTAAGTTAGTGGGATCACCTCCCAATCCTAACTTAATTTACGCTCTCACTATGATAACTAAGACATGATTACAGTGCTGCTTGTTCCGGTGCGTTAATTACTCTTTCGGTGAGCTTCCGGCGTACTTCCGACGAACATCTGATCAACTCTCGGCAATGTTCCGATGGACTCCTGGCAAGCTCCTAGACTTTACGACGATCTTCTTGGCGAGTTCCGACGAGCTTCTTTGGCAAGCTCTTGGACATCTCGGTTGGTTCCGACAGAACTTCTGACGAACATCCGGACTTCCGCCGAACTCTCGAATTCCCAATGAGATCTCGATCTTGACTCCGGCACAAACCCTACTTTATGTCTTACTACTATTGTAATTAATCCTGCACACTTTTCTCAACATATAGATTAGATCAAACAATTTACAATTGACTTCATCATCAAAATCCGAGATTCAACAATCTCCCCCTTTTTTATGATGACACTCAATTGATGACAGAGTTAACCTTAACTCTCCCTATCTATATGCCATACTTGAGAAGAGATATTCTTGAATTCAAGGCCTTTGAATTCAAGAAACAAACTGATAAAATAAGTTAATTAAACTTATCAACATGCACATCATGATTCCTATCATAATTTATCATTCTCAAAATACGATGCCAAGTATTTATTAAAATGATGTCAAGGCATGACATCCATTTTTAAGTATGATATTTTAAATATGAAAGATAACAAAGATATCAATTCATCATTCTATGGCAAGATATCAATTATAAAATAGCAAGTTAAACTCTAGATATCTTATCATAATGAAAGAAATTTATCAAGCAAACATTTCAAGTATATATGATGAAATATATTGCATACATTTGTCATCAATTTACTACATTTTGGTATTATTTCTCCCCCTTTGTCATCAACAAAAAGGAGAACAATTCAACAATGCAAGTGTGGTAAAAGAAAAAATTAAGCAAGTTTCACACTCAAAAGTTCTCATCATTAGATGTTATCAACATTAAAACGATAGATTCCAACAACTTCTCCCCCTTTGTCATCACATTTTGTATGAAGAAGAGGAAAGAAGGTGAGGGAATCTATTAGGAACTAAATTTGTGAAATGATTTGAATCAAGTCAAAAATAATAAAAAAGTTTTCGTTAGAACATGCTTTCATTTTGACAAAGAGAAGGGATTCATGAAAAAGATCGAGATATCTATATGAAATCAAATCTCTACAAAAATTATCACACACATGCTTTCATTATCACACACGAAAATTCATCTTTCAATGATTAATATATCCATTGGAATTCCTTCAATTATTCATGGGAGAGGAGTATCACATGAAGGAGAAATTCACGAATAAAACTTTATAGTGAGAAGAGCATTACATCAAATCCATTTCTTATTAAAAATTCATAAGAGTGAAATCCGTGAGAGATGCATTTATCAATGACTTTCATGAATCAAATATCAAGATATATATAAACACTTCATGCATTTATAAAATGTTTCGTCATAGCCTTTCATCACTATTTGTATGAGGTAATATTATTAGTACTTATAACACTCAAAAATTAAGAATCCGATATTGCATCATGTATGATTAAAACTTCTCAATATTCAATAGAGATCATAATCATCATAGAAATTTTTAGCATTACAACACAAAATTCCAACTTCAAAGTAAATAACATTTTAAGTTTACAACATCAAGGTAAACAATTTTCAGCATTAAAAGAGGAGAAGATTTAAGTGAGTGATCCAAAGAATCAAGAAAGTCCGAAAATGAAATTTGATAAATTCATGCATTCGAACAAATTAACATTCCAATTCTCTTCTAATAAAATCAAATTGTTCTTCACTTAAGGGCTTTGTAAAAATATCGGCTAATTGATGTTTCGTATCAATAAACTCTAATATTACATTATGATTATTAACATGATCTCGTATAAAGTGATGCCTAATATCAATATGTTTAGTTCTAGAGTGTTGAATGAGATTTTTTGTTAAACATATTGCACTTGTGTTATCACATTTTATGGGAATGTTTTTAAGATGAATCTTATAATCCTTTAAAGTGTTTTTCATCTACACAACTTGTGCATAACATGCACTAGCTGCAATGTACTCGGCTTTGGTTGTAGATAGTGCAACCGAATTTTGTTTCTTGGAAGATCAAGAAACAAGTGTGTTTCCTAAAAATTGACATATTCCGGATGTGCTTTTTCTATCTAATCTACATCCAGCAAAATCCGCATTAACATAAGCAATTAGCTCAAAGTTCTCAGATTTTGGATACCATAATCCTAGATTTGTAGTTTCTTTAAGATATCTAAGTATTCTCTTAACTATTTTAAGATGAGATATCTTAGGATTAGATTGAAACCTAGCACAAAG
>LVTN01001537.1:0-63135 GCA_001649415.1 Musa itinerans
AATAGACCATAGTTAATTGCACTAAGACTAATATAATAAGTAATATAACATAGCTAGTTAACTGAACTAAGATAAGAGGCAATAGAACATGGGTACGTACGATCTGATCCTAGTAGCGCATCTAGCATGAAACTAAACTAATAAGAAGAAGCCGACTCACAAATAGGAATTCTCCTACTGCTGATGAGGCTACCACCACTGCCTTCAATGCTAAACCCTTTATAAAGTATTTCATGACGGGCTTTTTTCCTACCTATTTTGTGGACTTATCTGTTCTACAACTATATACTAGATATCAGACTCGCACTACCGCTTTGGATCCTTACTATCTCTTCACTGCATTGGGACTCTTACTGTCCTTGCTTAACATCGGATATTCCTGCCTACGAGCTTGCTGTTGCCTACTCTGATTCCTATGTTTGACCCGCTTGGCTGGGCTAGGTCCGTACTAGAGTAGTAGGAGAATCATATTAGAATAAGGAATCCAACTCTCAAGTATGGGTCTTGTCTGTCCAGTTACTTGTATGGTTTTGCCCGGTCTCGTAAGTAATAGAAGTTGGAATTAAGGTAAATATAGTATAGTACAGGAGTCAGAGCTAGTGGTAGAAGAATCCAGATCAAAACTATCCTACTATTTCTTATTCGCTTTCCCCAGTAGTTAGTTGGTTCTTTTTCCTACCGCTTATTCTAGTTGTTAGTGTTATTATTGTAGCTAGTGCTCTTAGACCTATCCCTATTAGACCTATTCCCATTAGTATATTCACTACATCGTATCTGGGTTGGAAGAGTTCAAAGGGAGCATAGAGCGTTGAGGGCGGAGTCATAGAATGAGAGAGCGGATCATCAAACTTCAATTAATAAATGTAAGGCAGTAGCCCTAGAGTGAAAGGTAGGAGTCTAAGCCTATTATAATTAACCATATGTAGGTAATAAAGAATTGGATAAGTAAATAGAAGCATCTAACTAAGGATGACAGGAACGAATACAAGAATGTAAGAGTTAATCAATCCTATTAATCTCTTCCCGAGGGCTGCAATCTAGATTTAGTTGCAAGTGTTTCGGACTAAGAGTGACTAGTTTGGGAGTGGGATAAGGGAATGCCAGTTCGAAGCTAACGAGTGGTATGGTATACTAACTAGTAAAGGATCATAGGCTTTAGCTGTAGAAGAAAAAGCAGCAGAGCAAATAATTAGGTAGTTGGAAGAATGGAAATAGGAATAAAGAAAGAGTATATGGGCTAGGGCTTCACTGCTAATAGTGATCCTACTAGGAGTCGTTTCTCAGAGTAATTAGAGAAAAAAAGCAGTCCAAACCACTGCCTATTGTTTTGATCTTTTCTCTATGTGCGGGTGCGATGGGCCGTTAATGGGTGATGCGAGGACTGTGTGGTGTATATGTAAGGTAGATCCGGTATCCATGTAAGGGTGTTTGGGCTATAGAAATAGGTTTGGATTGACTCTAGGCGGGGTGGGGCAAGCTTCCAACTATTTGAGAGTTATGACCAGAAAAGCACCTACTAGACTTCCGCCCTATTCCCTTATATTTCTTATTCTTTGAACTTCAAATCATTATTCCATTAACTTCTATTAATGTGCATTCCATTAACTTCTATTAATGTGCATTCCATTAACTTCTATTAATGTGCATTCCATTAACTTCTATTAATGTGCATTCCATTAACTTCTATTAATGTGCTCAAACATTCGCTTACTCACATCACTTAGATAATAATAATGGTATTTTAAGTTCTTTTATATGATATGATCTAACTCATTCTCCAGCTAACGATACGGATCCACCAGACAAGCGACTACTACAAGTAAGAGTCAAGGGGCTTCTCGAGAGGTGAGTAATGGAATATAGGAGCCTACCAACATAGGGTATGTCTGTATGATAGTACACAGGTCCCCGGTAAAGTAGTACATTTTTGAAATCCTAGCTATAAGACTAATGTTAGGGGTGATAAGAAAGAAAGGCAGTAGTCAAAGGGTGGGCTGTGTTCTTACCTCATAAAACGGAATTGAACCGCAACTAGTAAGACTTTGCCCAATAAGGGATTCAAAGAATAAGTAAGAATCTCAGAGGGGCATTGAAGAGTTTCACTCAATAGCCCAGTCCAAGTAATGGAACTATGAAATTAAGACGAAGCCACAGGGCTAGCAGGACTTTAACCAGTACCGAGAAGGATGCGCATAGAGCTACTCTAAGAATGAAAACACCCTATAGGGAATAGAGCAACTATACTAATAGAGAGGCGGAACCCCCTACTAATCATAATGAACTTAACAAAAGTACAGTGGTCGAGTCTAACGCGCTGGTTTCTTTTCTTTCCAAAGAGATAGTCGGTGCAGCTGCCTCTGTGCTTTACTTTAAGAAGCTGTCTTGCCCATGCCTCCTCTGTTCAGTAAAGTAATGCAAGTATGGGGGCTCCATTATTCGATTGGAGAGTCTAGGGCTAGCTGAGTTTTTATTGTTTAGAGTCAGGTCAGGAGTTAAGTTTACGATAATCTATGGAAAAATGGAGAATTCAATATTCCTTTTTGGAGCGGGTTAAGACATAGGGCGCAAGAACATGCACATTAAGACTATAGGGCTTCTATAACAAACAAGTATGAAGCACACAACACTTGCGCTTCAAAGAGAGTCGTATGAAGTACACTGCGCTGTATACCCAACAAGCAAGGCAACTAAACAGATTACGAGTTAATAACCGTTGTTACAATTCCTTTTTTTAGCGATAGTGAGCTAACCATTATCGGGTTGGGGCGCTAACTCTTAAATGGATGGATTTCTTGCCCCTGATCCACTGATAACGAGTGGGACCAAAGAATGAGATTGGGATTAAACCATACCAGATAGTTCCAGCAACAACGAAAGCTTCAGCAAACAGCAGCGAGACTACAGGAAGGGGGCTAAATTTCAATATATCGAGGCCCATTACGTAATCCTTTGTATAGGCCTTGAGACGGACGGACACTAAGATGGAATAAGCCTGCTAATATGCCCAATGTACCCCGCTCTGCAATCCGATGAGAGTCAATTAATTCCTCTGGGACCAAAAGAAAGGAAAGGAGAAAAGCCTTCTTTCTGCGCGCCCCACGCCGTACTGTAAGGTTGTACTTATCTAGTTAAGTTAGTCCATAAGGATAAGACACCCATATCTCTCAGGACCATACAAACCTGTTATATTAAATGCGCCCAACCCTGAGAGAAAGAAAGGAATTCCAATGATCCTAGGCAAATAAAAAGATGTTGCCCGCACCCTCCATCACAGAATATTGATAGGGATCAATACACCCAATCCCAGATAGCTGCCAAGAAGCACTAGCCAGAAAACACAAAGCCCCCTTACCAACTACAACGGGATTCGCCTCCATTAAGACTCAAACCACCCCCTTAATGAGTCATGAAGAGTATAACGAACATACCTTGTCTCCACATTGGATCGATCGATAGGGATCACGCTTATTCGTAGAAAGCCGAATATTGCCAGTACTTATAAGTTCGGGGGGCAACTAACTAGCATTATATGGACAGAAAGCAATCGACCGGGATCATTCAATACTATAGACAGTATGAACACGATACCATGGAAATCTCCCTTTATCCAAGAAAAATGGACACAAAGGTGAACTCTCTTTTATCGCATAGGAAAGGACGTTTATTATTTCTCTAACCTTTTCAGTGGATTCTCTGTATGAGAAAGATAGGGTGTGGTGTTAAAAGAAATAGAGTGATTCTGTTCCATTGAATAATAACGTAACAATGTAAGTTAGTAAGAATAAAGAGAAGCCGCAGTAGATCCATTCTATACCCAATGAGTCCCAGCACAATGGGAGTGTTCCACTTTCTTTCGGGGGTGGGCATATATACTTTTTTGTTTCTTATTCCAGCCATAAGTTTCAATTTGTTGTCTTTATTCATTCTGTCTTAAAAGAAAAAGGGCTGAAAACGAGAAAGCCATTGTTACCTTTCCATATTAAGGTGAAGTGTATGGTACTCTATTTCTATCTTGAATTGAATGCCCAATTTAGGAGTCCTCTGGAAAGAAAGATGCTGTATGGGTTGACTACTAGTGCAAATCTTCTAGGTCATATGGCGTTCTCTCCCTCGATCGAGATGTCCTCAAATAATCAAAGTATTCCAACAGTAGTAATTAGTATTGACATATATAGAACAAAGTAGGTCGATAAAGTATTCCAAAGCTGCATTCCGGATCTCGTATTTGAGTATTGCACTCCCGGGGGCGTACTTGACAACTACTCTACCCTGGTCCGCACCTGAACTCGGTATTTCCTACTAGACTCAAGACTTATAAACTTAGTTCTCTTACGACAATTATGTATTTGACTTTGGAGTCTCCGTTTTGCCTTTAAGAGCTCACTACAATGGCATCTAAATCAGATTCGCTATCCAACCCAATAAGTGCTGCTAGAGTTCTTTTTTCACAAATATCTTAATTGGATGGGGAAAATGGTAAGTGATATGAAGAATTGAGCTTCAAAGTAAGAATACCGGTATAGACGCCTCCACCCCCCCTAGGCTTGTCTTATGGGTAGTGATTTCACTCTTTTACTTACTAGATTCATTAACTAATGGGACCAACCCCTGCTCTACAGCTTCTCAGGTTTCTCTCAAATCAAATCAATAGGGTAGTCAAACCCTTGTGTTACGCATCGCCATATTGAGACCGTTTTCACCGGATTTCCACGGATTTCCAAAAGAAAATAAGAAGAAGTTTACTATACCATAACATAATAATCGGATAAGCTTGGTAAACTGGCTAAGCGCCAAGGAACGTATAACCAAGCAGTCGGACAAGACGACACTATTGATACAAGCAATCTATTTGGGCGGTTTCGTTCTTGTACTTGTGGGTCAAATTACTACTGATGCGTTTTAGCCTTAGCCCAATTCGGGATATTCTTGATTCCTTTATGTTCCTATAACTGGTCTTGGTACTCCATTCCTGTATGCCCCTGTTCGGTTCTTGTTAGTAGCGATATCTGCCTTGTAAGTTGTCAGTAGTCGTCCGCTTGTCACTAGTCCGTTTCTCGTAAAGCAGTAGTTCACTCCCCATCACTACTAGTCCAATTCCTTATTCTAATTATAAGAGAAGGTATGTTTGCCAGCAGCTCTATTATGAGGAGCACTAGATTGAGTTTTCAAGCAAAGAAAATATAGGTAGGTGGGTGAAATCAAGGATCCGTATCAGTAGCTAGGGAATTAAAGACAAGGATATCGGATTGGAAGCGGGTGTTTGTTCCATGACTCAACAGAATACGATGACTCAATAGAATACGATAAAACACATAGAAATAAGAATGGATTACTTAGTTTGGTAATAAGAATAGATTACTTAGTTTGGTTCTATGGGCTACTAAACATATCCTGCATAATCCCCAAATAGTACAACAAGTCTGTTTGCCACTAGCTCCATCGTTCAATGATAATAACTATTGTCCCTTTGAACCCAATCGTAGTCAAGATCTAAGTTCCTAGGGAATAATATACTCTAATTTCATATACTATCTTGTTTGAGCACATTAATACAAGTTAATGGAATACCCAATTTGAGAATATAGGTTCTACTCCCAACTGACCTTAACAAACTCTACTATCATACAGAATTGCACTGAGGAGCCTCAGTAAGAAACTGGTAATTTACCTACTGTTAACTGGGCTCTATTATGAGTCTGTCCTGCCTTGCTTCGATTCTCCATCTAAGTAGTAGTTCGTTCTCGTAGTTGTCCCTTGCGCCCTTGCTTGTTGGGTCGGGCCTTGAGTATGACTTGCACTACTCTGTTAATGTAGACACATTGGTATTCTTTGAACTTGTATTTATTTCTCTATTTATATTGATTTTACTGATATGTGTGTTTTCATATTCTATTTGCTATTACTATGAGGCTTTAACAACTAACTAGTGGAGAATCCAATTAATGTAACTAGAAGATTCACCCATGATTCGCTATACTCGAACACTCACCTAATGAGTCAACCCTTACTCTCATGGCTATCGGTCTCTGCTCTGCCCTTACTTGCTTTGATTCTGATTACTTGGGTACTTAATCTATATCTCCTTGCTTAAAAACGGAAGCTACTAGGAGCAATAATGAAACACTACCTTAGCTAGGCGAACTTGTACCTCGTATAATCAAACTTTAACTAGGGGGGAATGGATCTAAAACTCATAAGTAGAATAATGGTCTAGCGTCCTGGGGAATCAGAAAAAAACTACCAATACACCAATACGTAAATCAAGAAATCAATCCATCAATCAAAGAGGCAAGTAACTGACAAGTAACGGCCAAGCAACTAAGCAAGTCCTTAAGTAATTGCAAGGCAAGTCACGACTACAAAAACTGCCAAGCAACTACTAGGCTGGGTGTGCGAACTACTGAATTCTCTTCTGCTTCGGGGAGGTTATAAGCCTGCCCTTTCAGCCTACTCTATTAGAATGAAATGACTCGCCATCAGATTGAAACGCTAAACCAATAGATTGAGAACACGAACTAAAGCTGATGATCAAACTTCAAAGTACTATACTTAGCTTCGACTCCCGATTCTAATCTTAATCCCACTTCTTATCCAGCAGAAGATCTCGTCCACCATTAAACTTAAGCAACTAAAGAAAAGGCTGCTGTTCCTTTCTCCAAGCCTGCCGTGCCTTACAAACAAACTTATACAAATGCTTAACAGGCATGATATTATTTGCTGCTGGTAAACAGATTGGAACTACCTCTTCCAACGCTAGAGCTACTGATAAGGATCCTTATTGACAAAACTATGCGCCCTTGCTTTACTAGTTACGAGTATGCTTTTCCTTACAATACAGGCTTACTACCTTTGTTATCAAACTCAAATCCATTACTTTAGTTCTTCAAACTCACCTTACCGAACCATACCAGAGATTCTGTATTGAATAGTGAACTATCACAGGGAATTATAAGTACTGGCTGCCGCTTCGAAGAGTAGAACTGGAAACAGGAGATCTAACACATAAGTAAGAATTGCACCAAGGAGTAATAGACCATAGTTAATTGCACTAAGACTAAATTTCACTAAGACTAATATCATAAGTAATATAACATAGCTAGTTAACTGAACTAAGATAAGAGGCAATAGAACATGGATACGTACGATCCCGATCCTAGTAGCGCATCCAGCATGAAACTACACTAACTAGTAGCGCATCCAGCATGAAACTACACTAACTAGTAGCGCATCCAGCATGAAACTACACTAATAAGAAGAAGCCGACTCACAAATAGGAATTCTCCTACTGCTGATGAGGCTACCACCACTGCCTTCAATGCTAAACCCTATATAAAGTATTTCATGACGGGCTTTTTTCCTACCTATTTTGTGGACTTATCTGTTCTACAACTATATACTAGATATCAGACTCGCACTACCGCTTTGGATCCTTACTATCTCTTCACTGCATTGGGACTCTGACTGTCCTTGTTTAACATCGGATATTCCTGCCTACAAGCTTGCCGTCGCCTACTCTGATTCCTATGTTTGACCCGCTTGTCTGGGCTAGGTCCGTCCGTACTAGAGCAGTAGGATAATCATATTCGAATAAGGAATCCAACTCTCAAGTATGGGTCTTGCAATTACTTAACTTACCAGTTACTTGTATGGTTTTGCCCAGTCTCGTACGTAATAGAAGTTGGAATTAAGGTCAATATAGTATAGTACAGGAGTCAGAGCTAGTGGTAGAAGAATCCATATCAAAACTACCCTACTATTTCTTATTCGCTTTCCCCAGTAGTTAGTTGGTTCTTTTTCCTACCGCTTATTATTGTAGCTAGTGTTATTATTGTAGCTAGTGCTCTGAGACCTATCCCTATTAGACCTATTCCCATTAGTATATTCACTACATCGTACCTGGATTGGAAGAGTTCAAAGGGAGCATATAGCGTTGAGGGCGGAGTCATAGAATGAGAGAGCGGATCATCAAACTTCAATTAATAAATGTAAGGCAGTAGCCCTAGAGTGAAAGGCAAGAGTCTAAGCCTATTAGAATTAACCATATTTTAGGTAATAAAGAATTGGATAAGTAAATGGAAGCATCTAACTAAGGATGACAGGAACGAATAAAAGAATGTAAGAGTTCATCCTATTAATCTCTTCCCGGGGGCTGCAATCTAGATTTAGTTGCAAGTGTTTCGGACTAAGAGTTACTAGTTTGGGAGTGGGATAAGGGAATGCCAGTTCGAAGCTAACGAGTGGTATGGTATACTAACTAGTAAAGGATCATAGGCTTTAGCTGTAGAAGAAAAAGCAGCAGAGCAAATAATTAGGTAGTTGGAAGAATGGAAATAGGAATAAAGAAAGAGTATATGGGCTAGGGCTTAACTGCTAATAGTGATCCTAATAGGAGTCGTTTCTCAGAGTAATTAGAGAAAAAAGCAGTCCAAACCACTGCCTATTGTTTTGATCTTTTCTCCATGTGCGGGTGCGATGGGCCGTTAATGGGTGATGCGAGGACTGTGTGGTGTATATGTAAGGTAGATCCGGTGTCCATGTAAGGGTGTTTGGGCTATAGAAATAGGTTTGGATTGACTCTAGGCGGGGTGGGGCAAGCTTCCAACTATTTGAGAGTTATGACCAGAAAAGCACCTACTAGACTAGAAGACAAGTAACTACTAACCAAGCAACTACCACGTAGGCAAAGTAGACAAGCAACGTAGCTAGGCCAATTAATGAACTATAAGATACTGCGGAATACTTATATAGCCCAAGGATAAGTAAGTATAAGAGTAGTGACTTGTATGTCTCTCTGTTCCTGACTTCCGAACTCGACTTTCTAACTGAACTTTGATGCTTGGACCACTCTTGAAAGCAATATCCTATCCCCACTCTTTAAGCTATATCTTAAATCCATTCTATTCTATTATACCCCATACGCGGCACCCCCTCTGCTCTGCCTAGCTAATGATTCTATAATTGGGGAATTGTCAACTCGCTAACTCCATTACTTGTTCGTCTTGCTTTGCTCGAACTCAACTTGAAATGCAGAAAAGAATATTGCTGGAAGATTCCCAGAGATATACCCGACTCCCTCGCTTACTATTCCATTACTTGCTGTTGCAGAGGGTGATCCACCTATTGCTTGTTACGAGTCAAGTCAAACAAAATCATATCCATCTTGTCTTGTGCATATACATAAAAGGGAGGAATTACTCCTTTCTCTATTACTGGTGCGCTTTGCCATACCTACTTTAAGCTTTAATCACGAATATAAGTTTCGAGCGCAGAAGATCTGATTGATGAATGGAATCTACTATTTCGACTTGAAGAGAGACTGGCACCCGAAATAATACTGGAAATTGTAGCTGATGATCCTGTATATTATCTTATCTCCTCTCTTTGCACAGTATCTAGTTTATTCTCTAACATCGGGGATGTCGCATCAGACCAATACCTTGCCTTAACCTTATTCTTTTCCATCTTATGATCTTGTTTATGCTGAAAATCTTCTCTCATCTACAACACCATCACTCCCGACTACAGGACTTGTTTCGAGCGCAATGGGTAGATCAGATCCTTGCTCCGTGGACAGTTTACGTAGGCTGTATAGATTCATTTAATACGATGAAAGTCTTATTTCCTTCCCGAAACAAAAGCACCCGAACAAAACTCTTCAATAAAACTACAAGGAGTGGCGAGCGGGACAATCAGGACATTATGAATCGCCAACACCCGAACAAGCACCTGAACCTATAGAGTCGACAACAACGAAACTAGACTTCACTCGCACTGCTTCTATTCTAGCTTCGTCACCAACACCGGAAGTCCTCCTGTTGCATTCTAACTTTCCTACTTTCCTGTTGCATTCTAACTTTCCTACTTGCTTTAGTGAAGAGTTTCATTCTTTGACTTATGAGTTTCATTCTTAGTCGAGAGAGACAGGGTACTAGCACTATGCGAGAGAAAGAGTACTAGGTGCTGGTTAGTTATCAACCAATATCTATCATAGCTGGCTAATTCTTCCGTTTCTTCTGTTTCAACTGATCCAGCATATTATCTTACAGGGAGCCATTCTATTCTTTACTTTCCATTTGTAGTGTACTCTCCTTGGTAACCTAGATCCATTATACCTAGGAGGGTAACAGTAATGATTCTGTTTCTTCCGATCTAGTACTTGATTCTACCCGGCCCTTACTATCTTCTTACCTTTATCCAGCTTCTTCTTGTTCTGGAACTCCACTTGCTGCGGAACCGTTTGATGCTTACTTTTGCACTACTTCTATTGTATGTAGATGACAACTAAGGTCAAGTTCAAACAAGGAGTAGCTCCGCTGGGCGATGAAGAAGATAGGACAATCTGTTTAGTTGCTCAAATATATAATAGGCTTTCACAGTACCTGAAGCTCCTTGACAAACATTCATTGAATCTCTCTCTTGCGCAAAGCTCCCTAACGCGCAATGGGTTGCCTCTTCTGCTGACGGAAAACAGACTTATGGAAGTAACCTCACTACTAACTCTCGGCTCGGGGATTAACAAAACACAGCTTCCTGTTCTTATTAGAGTGGAATGATTTGTAGACTCGGTTGATGAAACCCGGGATTTTTTGTTGCGAAGACATTTTCCCTCCTGGAGCACCTGAAAAGTAATTCATTTTCATGAAAACCCGTGTTTTTTTGGTAGCATCGGTGTTTTCCCTCCTAAAGCAAGAAAAAGGAATGATATTTTGGAAGAAACCCGTGAAACAACACTGCCGCGTAACGTTAGTAGTTACTTGCCTGATAGCATTGGCATTTTCCCAGCTGAACCGATCCATTTCAATGAGATTTTTATGGAAACCCGGGATTTTTGATAGCCAATAGAGAATCTCTCCTCCCCTCTTGCTCTTCTCCCTCTCCTCTGGAAACAAATACTTATTGAAACAAGCTGCCGGCTCATCTCTGCTGAATGGTATCTCCCCTGCAATTGAAACTCCTAATGCATAAGCCAAAGAAGGTATTGTTTGACTGTCTATGAACTCTAAAACAGTGTTTTGTACTTGATTCTTCAATTGAATAACTAACAAGCTGCCACTCTGGTCTATCAGACTCACTACCTTATCAACTAAGTCTTCCTTTCGCCTCTAAACTCCTTACTAGCAAAGTAATCATATTTAGTGTCCCCCGGGTTATAAGACCTAGACTAGAGGGACAAATGCAAGGATCCGTATCATCAGCTACAGCTTGAAAGTAGGAAGTGGGTTGAAATACATGATTTCAATAATGATAAGTATGTTTACTTGGTTCGCTACCTTAGCCTTATAGCTCAGCATCAAATAATATAAGTCAGAGTTGGTTCTAACATAGTGAGAAGAGAGTTCAGTTCGGTCGGGTCAGTTTGAAGAAAGAACATAAGCTGGGGCAGCTAAGTCTAATTCAATATGGAGTGCTACAGCTTTCTAGTTCCCCGGCTTTGCTTCTTATAGGCGTTCCCCGGGTTTGCTTCTTATAGGCAGTAGAGAGTAGTTTTAGTTTGATATCTGGGAAAGGCAGCTTTGATGTCAGTAAGGGAAGCCTTGTTCGCAGTAGTGCAATTCCTGTTAGCACCGGTTCTTGTAAGTTCAATTGTTTATAAGCCAATGAAGGTTCATCCCTTAGAAGGTTGATTTCACTCGTCAATTCCCGTTTTATTAGTTTCAACTGTCTTTACAACTAGGTTAGGGAAGGGAGTTTTAAATGAATGAGTTTGTCGGCACAGCACAAGAAACAAGTGTTGTTGCCGGTTCAACAAGGGGAGTTCGAGAATCAACTGTTAGAGTCGAAAACTTAACTTCACGACGAGAATGAATGGACTGTGCGCAAGTCAACAGCAAGCGGGTAATCTCTAAGTGTAGTTGAGTCTCTTTGCTTTGGGTGCTAGTGGGGTTAAGCGGTTCAATTCAAAAGGGAAGCTAAGCCGATCTTCTTTAAAAGAAAGGGATATGTTGTGTATTTACTTCAATCTATACCAAGTGTAAAAGAACATCATTGAACTTACATTCTTCCAACAATAGAATCAGCAGTTTGAAAGTCAGCAACAAGTGAAATTCCTAGTGTTGGCGAAAGAAAGTCTGCTGTATCATAGACTCGAGAAGAATCATGAGAATAAGCTGCAATGAAAGTATAGTTCGGTGAAGTAAAGTTCAGAGATAAAAGAGAGTACTTGCTTTGAAAGTAGCTGCTGGGTACTGGCATTTAGTATACGTGGTTCGGTTATTGGCGCTTGTGAGGTCATCTGCAATATACGAGTCTCCTCTTTCTATGCTAGTTTCATCGTGAAGATAATCTCATCTCGAATCGAATGACCGACTACGTCCTTTCTTCGTCGGCAAGCCAGAATGAAACTCTCAAGCCAGCAAGCCAGAATGATACTACACTTTATAATAGGGTTAGAGTATGATATAGCACATATAGATGAATAAAGGAATTGATCCAGAATGAATAAAGGAATTGATCGATAAGCAGAAAAAGCAGAATTTCCCATAATGGGTATCATTCTTATGGCTCTGGTGCCTTTATTGGTTTTTCTCAGCCACCAACCCACCTAGTGCTCTTTTCTTTGTTAGTGCCCCACCTCGACTTGTTGAACCGGTTTCCGCTTCTTACAGGAGATGTTGCTGTATCAAGAGAAAGTACTGGTGCGCGGGCAGAGCAAGCAAGTTCAATTACGAGTGTTAGCGCTGCAGAATCCAAAGAATGATTATGTTTCCCCTATTGTTCCCAGCCTAGGTATGATAGATATTTGTAACTCACCCACCACAATTCTCTTTCTTGAAAGTGACTGAGGACTGCCGCAACCTAGTCGAATTCTGTTTCTTCATATTCTGTTTCTTCATAAGCGGAACCCTCCACCGAGACTCTTTTCTGACTTCCCGCTACTGGAAAACAAGAATGAAAATTGTCCCCCAACTCTGTCAACTAGGAGACTACTTCTTTCCTATAGCGCCAAAGCATCCTCGTACGGATATAACGTTTGATTTTGAGTACTAAGATTCTTTTCCGCCTTACCCTTAAGGTGTTTGGTTACGAAGTTGTATACTAACCCAATGAACACTAAGCTAGATTCAACAGCATTTCCATTCTAACTTTTGTGGTGACGTGATAGTTCTATTCTTCAATTCCATTCTTTTCAACGGGCGCTAAGTTCAAGCCAAGAACCGCCCCGCTTACCGCTTCAGATCCGTCCACTAGTGATTCTCTTATCGATGTCAACTTCACAAGCAATACCTTCTCTTGCAAACATGAATAAGTATGGATCAGTAGGGCTCGGAATATCTCTTCCACCCACAGAATTGTTGATAGCGTGTGTTCCTCATATAGCATTTTGTAACCAGAAATGGGCATTCCTACAAGTCCTATATCTGAGAACAGTAGTTAGTTATGAGCAAGTCAAGGTTTCACTGGTCCCCTATAGTTACCGCCAAGACTTAATAAATAGGGGCCTTCAAACAACCTTTTTTCCCTTTGGTAGGTTTCTTTCAATTCTCTTCTTTTTGGCAGGTGATATTGTATATAATGAGAAGGTTGCATTTATAAGTGATGCTTTTCTCACATCTCCACACTCTTGATCTTTCTCGCCTCATACTTGCTTTACCAAGGCGTAATAAAGAAAGGGAATAGCCGTTTCGGGGGCTCCATGGTCTTGTGCTTCTCAAAGTGCAGCTTTCTTTTAATGAAAAAGAACCATTTCCCATGTAGTCAACAACCAAAATCCATAACTTATCCTTGAGTTTTGAACTACTCCTATGGGCTTTATTTCCTTAAGCTCTTAGGAGGTTCCAAGAATATCCAAGGTATCATCTCCCTAACTAACGACTCTATTATCCAGTCGAATTCTCAATTCTCAAGTCACTCCTTTTACAAGTCATTTTCTCATTCCTTTGGGTCTATCATTTATGGGCATTACTCAGGTTGTATTTCTTATCTTACTTATGGACGGTAAGTGCAGTCAAAAAGCTCAGCGTAATCAACTAGTCGCCTTTGGGGGAGCGGATGATGACGATCTATCACGCCGTAAACTCCCATCGAATAACCTAAGGGACAGGATTTCTCATAAAGAGTTTCGAAGTCAGAGTACGAAGGCCCTATTGACTCAAAAATCCATTAGTTAGAGCGACGAGAGCTAACGCTATAGGAACGAAGATATCGAGCGAGTAAGCTATAGGAACGACGGAAAGGATATCAACGAGGGGGAACTCTTAGGAAAGGATATCAACGAAGGAACTCTTAGGAAAGGAATAGGATTGCAGACGCTTCGACCAAGCAGTCGTTTCACTCAACAAAACCAGTATTTGTAGTAGCACCTAGCTGTTTCTTGATATTCCCCATGGGCAGTAGGATAGGTTTCTCGCTTGACTTCGACAGAGAGGGGAGAATTGGATCGAAAGGCTTTTTCTAGATCGACTTTAAGAATAGGCTCCTCTTATGTTGCAGCTGTAGGAATGGGAAGAAAAGCAATCAATCTGGTAATGCAGGAAAGGAAAGCAGTCCCAGAGTGGAACTGTGAAAGAAAATATCTGTCATCACCGGTAGGGAAAGAAGTCTGATTTGAAACTGCATAGCCGTCTTGCTTTCCCTTTTTATATAACCCAAGGAAAGAGCTAGAGATCAGAGCCCTATTTCTTGTTTCGTCCCTTCGCTACATCGTGCTGACTAGAGTGGAACTACGGTGGAAGTAATAAGTACAGATTTGTTTCCTTGATTGCAACCCAACCCCCTAATCTTTGAACTAAACAACAACAGCAAGGTGAATTAATCACCAACTTCATGGGCTACATTCGAGCCTCTCTTAGGATAAGTCCCTTCACTTCTTCATACCAGCTAGAGTACAAGATAAGTCCCTTCACTTCTTCATACCAGCTAGAGTACAAGTGGATTAATCCCTTTCTATAAGCTATGTTGACCTATTCTAATTCATTACGTGGCCAATTGTCGATTGGAATGTTGTCTCGATCCCGATGATACCTATATCTAGAACATGGGATGCAAAAAGTGGATTTGATAGGCTCGCTTCGAAGCTTGAACCTCATAGTCACCGCTCCTAGCTTTAATAAGATGGGTGTTCTCCTTCGCTATCATGGGACAGGACCGTTATTCCCGAGGTCATGGATAGGCAACATCTCGCTCTTCCTATTCCATTACAGCGCACAGAGAAAAAAAAGGCACTGTTTGATATATCCTATGAGCAAAGCACTTTATTGAACTGTCTTGATCACACTCATTGTCTCTTACCCGAGCCTAACAACGCAAGAAATAGCGTATACTTTAGTCTGACTCCCTTATTGTATTAATAGTGGATTTTCTTTCTTACTTGTACTTTTTGACAGATAGAGTAGTGAGTAATTGAGTTGAAGAGGTCGCTCTCTCCCCAGCTCGCTTCGTAGACTTAATGAGCAAAGAATAGATATGACTCGTGCCAATATGTTTGCTGTCCTGTCTCTGTCTGTAGGTCCCTGCTCTTTCCGAGAAACTACTAAGTTGAGGTTTGATTTTCTAAAAATAAACTCCCCTTGTCTCCTTCCTTATGGCCTTGACACTATAGTTGTTGTAGCTCTTGTTTACTCCATGTTTTCCTTCTTTCTCTTTTTAGGAGTTTGGAGTATGTCTAGGACGAGTGGAACGAAGTGCTTCCCTTAATAAGCCCAGAACCAGTGGAATGAAGTGCTTCCCTTAATAAGCCCAGAACCAGTGGAACGAAGTGCTTCCCTTAATAAGCCCTAGTCCACGATCTAAAGAGGAGCCGAAGGAAGGGAGGTGGCTAATGGATTTACTTGCTTTTTACCTCTCGTATTCGGCGGAAGTAAATGGGAAGACCAAGAGCAGCAACAGGCACAAGCAAGACCAGAAACGGGGACTCTCCCTCGCTCGGGTATAGATAGAAGGGGGAGGGGATAAGCTTCAGAGTTGTGGTTCGCCAAAAGCTATGTAAGGCTTAAGATTGTTTCTTTCTCTGTGGGAATCATAGCCTACTTTCATAGCAAAGGTATTCTACTTTCCAACTGAGATGGGATTGAGAGTACTTGAAACCTTGATGCTCAAACTAAGAGGGAGTGAGTGACCCATGAGCAAGCTACTTACTATCCATTAACCCATGAGCAAGCTACTTACTATCCATTATTTATGGGATTCTCTTCTTCCTCTTCTGCCTTTTCCAAAATAGCCTGAATTCTCTTTTTCTGTGGAGAGTGATTCTTTTGTCGACCTTACTAGGGCTCATTTCGGTGGGAGTAATTCTTTCTCTTGTAAAGAAGCCATTTTGGTATTTAGTTGAGTCTTTCTTGAATTTTTCTATTCACTTGCCTAGCCTTTTTTGGAAAAGAAGACTGCTTCCTCAACTGTTGATAGCTATTCTATGAACCCTCCTATAACCACAAACTTTACCGGGGAGATCCCCCACTTGACTTTCTCAGTGAATGCCTGAACGGAAATACTGATTTATGCATTATCCATAGTAGAAGCTGCTCACCCCTAACGGTATCTGCCCCTGCATTCCCTGTTTCCTTTACGTCTTTCCCTCCTATTCGGTGCTGTCTTTTAGTGCTATCTCATTACGATTGAAAGAAAAACCCCATATATACAATGTCTTTATGCTTTATGTCTCGCGTCTTCATGATCCGTTAGAGAGGTGAAAGTGGGGTGGACCCATTTAGTAGAATATTTATCAATAGCTGTTCTACTTGTAAAAGTCTGCTATGCTACTCACATCGACCGTAGAGCTATCGTGACCCCTCCCTTTTTGTACGGATTGTAATGCTTATTCTTCCCATTTCATTGACCCGAAGGTACGAGGACCCTCAACTAACTAGTTCTAAAACGTGTTGATTCATTTCTTATGTTGAATGATAATCGATACATAGGCCGGAGAGTTTGGAGATATCTAGAATTTGGATTTGTTCATTATAGGGGGTGATATCCATATCTATCCAAATGTGTCGTTAAGGGTTGGATGGTAGATCCCAGTAGAAACAATTGCTTCGGTCCTTGGGATATGGAGTGGTTGTTGATCAATGCTTTCATCACAGAATTCGAAACACTCAAAGAAGCGAGCAAGCGACAGATCACTTATCAAGGGGGCTTGAGCTTTGGACTATGTGTGGGGCTATGCTAATCTAAAATAGTCAATAGTGGGGGCAGAAGTGAGAAATGAGCTTTTTCTCTCGGATCCGCATTGGCTGAAAGCGCAGGAACACTTTTGGGCTTTCCTCCACTTGTTGAAACCTGCTCCTCTCTTTACTGAATAACTCTTCCAATGAGTTAAGGAGCTTTTTGCTTTGCCTTCTGCTTTCACCACTAGAAAACTGCCTGAAGTGAGGATTTAAGAAACCTCTGCATACTGACAGCTTTCCCACTGAATCAGTACTCTATGTCCCTTCCATCTTAGGAATAGATATGACTTGAGAAAAGGATCTAAAACCCTAAAACAAAGGTTATTAGCTTATCCTTATCAGAGAAGTATAACGACTTCACTACTCTAATCATATAGAAGAAATGCTTGAAGTAATCGTATAGAAGAAATGCTTGAAGTTGGCCGGTATAGCCTTGAAAGCCTCACTATGCCTGCCTACTCGCCAAGAAAGCTCTGCCTACCTACTCGCCTTCGAAACCAGCCTCATAATGCCTAAAAGGCCAGATGAATACCCTGATTTATAGTGTATGACGATTAATTCCCACGAGTGCATGACGAAGAATTCCCGCGATTAGAAAAGCAAGTGTCAAGCCCTGCCCTGAACAAGTACGAGTGAAAGCCTCGTTTTCTTTCTTTTCTTTCTTTTTGGTCCATCAATCGTTTTAGTTAGAAACTTGAGAAACGAAAAATATAAGAGATATTATTTGCCGATCTTGGGGTCAAAGTGGAACCCGCAGATATGGAATATGAACCCATCGGGGAGACTAATGAGAAGAAAAGAAGTATCCGCTATTTAGAGAATCTTATTATATGATTTACCAAAAAGAGAAATGAAACTTCCTTCCTGTATCCCTGATGTCTTCTCCCTCGGCTCGGAGCTTGCATTCGAGGTTCCATTTCCACTAACTATGTAACTTCCCTTGCGAACAGCTATTTCTCTCCCTTCTTTGGCCTTAAAACATCTGATTCACTAGCACCGGATTTACATAATACCTTTCCTTTATCTGGTCTAAAGCTTTCTATTTGTGGAAGCAGTGGAAGTGGTATAAGTCTTTGATGTGTTACAATCAATTGTTTTCGTATAGGGAGTCGCTGTTCTTTGTATGTCCGTTGGCCTATCTGCTTATTCGTAGCAGGACTATTTTCCTTCTTGTTTGTTTGTAATTCAAAGGTCTAGCACCATTGCTGCTTACTTACACGCTACGGAAATGCCTTTTGCTTTCCTTTAGAATGTCCTACCGCTACAAGCAAGTGTAGAAAGAGTAAATAGGAGAAATAAGGGTCCATTGACATGATTGACTTTATTAGTGGAAGGCGTGAAGTGTCCCATTGATAACGATAGGTTTGAAAGCATTTTATCGGTGAAAATTCGTCTAGTCGGATTCATCCTCGTGTAACTGTATCCTACCCCACAGTGAATCACTCCTAATTTCGGTTTTTTCGAGGGTTCCATCTGTCGGACAGAAAGAGTCCATTCATGAGTTAGGACGGGATCTCTGATATATACTGGCTTATTGATGACATTCTATACTGCCGGCCAAAAGGAGTGGAGACAAGAAAAGAAAGAGTATAATCTGTAGAAGCTCGATCCGACTTCACTTCACTTACACCATTTCCGGAGTGAGACCCAACCTAAGATGGACTCAGAGGCAAAGAGTTCCGACTATCGAACTACCGAATCAAACAAGCACGAGTTATACCACGCCCGATCATAGCAGTCTTATAGGAGCCCCATTCGAGTAGGGCAAAAGGTAAAAGAGGATAAGAGTAAAGCATTGGCTTGTCCAGATATTGTAGACGGGATTAGATAGATTCGTATTCTTAGACAATTCCCCATATATAAAGAAATTATTGACACAAAGATCCAGGCAAGCAATGTATAGACAAGTAAAAGTCACTTTATGAGCAAGTAGTAAAAGTCACTTTATGAGCAAGTCCTGCTGTAAGGCAAAATATGTTAATTGCTGTTGTTACCCAGTTCCTGTCCCCTTAAGTAATTGGGCGTCAGTACCTGAGAGAATCACCTAAAGCAGTTTTGATTCCAAATAGTAAGCTGGCGTTCAGTCGTAACAAGCAAGCTAGCGAGTACTTCTCAATCCGGCGAGGATTTCATCTCCATTCCAGAGTGGTGTACGGTTTAGTGAGTCAAGCAGAATATAGAACAAGGAATCGGGGGCCTATTGTCTTTTTTTACTTAAGTAGACATCAGATTAGGAAAGTGTCATATGAATTGGGGGAAGTGAGCAAAGGTGGTCATAGGGCGAAACCCGTCCGTCCTGGGGAAAGCGTACTGATACCCCAATCAAGGAAGCTCAGCTTACTTCAATAAGAGCCAGTGGGAAAGAGAGAGGAGACGCCTTGCTGATTCAAGAGGATATGCGTATATTGCGTAGTGTCCTGTCCCTGGTTTGAAGGAAGATTTCCGTCGTCTATAGCGGGAAGTTCTTATCTCAGCTCTGGGTTATTCTGGTATGGAAGAATTGACTTCAAGCTGCACCGGTATAGTGGAGTGGAATTGGATCTTCGCTCATGGTTTTCCTTCGCTCGGTAGTGGTGAGATGCAAGACTGAAATTCCAAAAATGGATGAATTGGATTAAGGCCAGTTCTGTTCCGTTGGGGCATCCCTCTTGGATCTGCTTCATCTTGATTTGGAACATGGAATTTCCTCTTCTGAGGTAGAAGAATGGCGAGAAAGACTCATCTTCTTTTGTTGCTTTCCAACTAGTCCCGTCCTTGCTTTTCTAACAAGTTACTATCCCCTGCTCCAATGAATCCTTTTTATTACCCAAAAACAAACCGGTTCATCTTTCTTTGCTTCCTTGTATGCTGCTTTGTTAACAATATAAGAGACTATCCTTTCCTTCTCAAGCCACCCCCGGGGACTTGGTCATAACTTGTTATAACTGCAGGAACTTGCGGCCCTGCAGCCCAGTCAAATTAGTACAAAACTACAAATAACTTGTTTCTATTTATACGTTATGCCCGAGCCCTGTCGTCATGGCGGAGGAGCCAGTTTCAGGGGTTTTGTCAAAAGTGGATGGAAATCTAGCTTCACATCAGGCAAAACAAAAAGATCCAAATGAGAGCAGCTTTTGGCTCTAATTACACTAAGCAAACTACTCGTGGAATTACTATAATAAAACACATGCTAATAGAGGTTAATGGGATCATGCTAATAGAGGTTAATGGAATACTAAACTGGCTACATAAAAGATAGAATGAAAGCAAAGAGAGAGAGGTGGACTCAACCAGGAGATATGCGATCCAATGCAGTCAAGTAAGTCTGATAAGCAGTGGTTTCGTTCTTGTTGAGAGTAGTGAAAAGATCTGGATCAGTAGATAAAGTATGATAAGTAGTAGTTTTAGGCTAAGTTCCTATACGGTAATGCAAGGTTCGTCTCGGTAAGAGAAGCCCTATTTCTTTGTTTGACTCTTTCCGGTAGTAGTTCGAAGTCTGGATTTCTTACTTCAATGTCTTAGAGCTATGCCAGCTACCCCAAACTTATAACTTGTAATAACTAGAAATACCCGATGACTTTGCTGCCACCCATATAATACAGGACTTGCTAATAACAAGTTCTAACAATTCCTTTCTTATTACGAGAAAAGTTTTCGACTTCAGAATGGAATTTCAAAGTAGTAATTTGGAGCCTACCTTTCAAACTGGAACGGAAAGAGACTCTACTGAAGTCCGCTTGATAAGATAATAATAAAGGTTAGGGGAAAGCTTTTGATAAGACCCTTTTTGCATCCTTTAACCTAGGATCAACTCCTCTTTTGTGGGAATCTATTGAAACAGGATACTTTACAACACCCATTAACGTAAGGGCTTGAACTTCACCTTGAGGGAAAGATTACTAGGTGTGGTACCTATTTTCAACAAGGGTAATTAATGGTATAGTTCCTGATTCCAGTCTTGTTCCAGATTCAATACGAGTTAGACGTAAATATATATATATGATATATTGGGGAAAGAAAGAATCCCTTATTTTGGGCTTCTGCGCAAAGATAAGAACTTAAGGCTTCTTACTCACCAATTTGGTACCATAATATCAGATTTGTTAACATCTTGAAGCTTAGCGCCCGTTGCTAGTTCATTACCAACTTGATCCGTTAGCGCCTTGCCAAACAGGAATTAATTGAATCTACTCTCTCGCGGTCAAGGTGTATTAATTCTTGACTCATGGTTAGTGTGCTAGCGAGCGAGTTGACGGAGCGGTTTTTAGGAGAGTTTGTCTCTTTGGTCAACACCTTTCCTTTCCAACTAATGGATTCCTTCCTTTCGCCCCGAGCATACCGAACTTGATTTGAGACTTCTGGGAGCCTAAACAGAAGAAGGTTAGTATCTAATAGGTAATTAGATGAGTAAGGTCAAGTATAGACTAAATAAAAGGACACAAAGGTTATTATCTTATAAGTAATTAGATTAAGTAAGGTAAAGTATATAATATGGATCTAAAGCCGAAGCTGGATAAGTATCTTCAGTGGAAACAATATCAGCACTTGGCATTGACTTTGTTCTATCTAAGAAAGGACTTGCGCTTAACTCCCTACTATAGCATTTACTTAGCTCACGAAGAAAGGACTTGGTGTTCATTGCTTTGATGCGAGGTATATTCCGAGGCAGTTAACAGGGGCTCTTGGCAACCCTAAAAAGGAAAAGAGGTTCATAAAAGAAGGATCCGAGGCAGTTATCAAGTCGGGTGTCGGCGCTGGAGAATCTTTGGTTTCAAGAGAAGCGGATGGATAAAAAGCAGACTAAACACTTGCAGAAACAGAGTCAGGATCCTGATATGAGAAGCCTTGGCATTCCATTCTTTATACGAGAAAACAGGAACTCAACTTTGCGCTTCAGAAGGTCGTTTAGGCCTATTTTCTAAGTGGAAGTCAGGGTCCAAAATCTGCTACTATACTCAGGTACACCATGGAAAACTCATTCTTAAAGAGGAGCTTCTGTCACTCTACTTGCATGGCTTCACACAAGCATCCGAACCTACATCCACGTCTTGTTGGGACCGGCAATACTTAAGCCTCAGTAAATTCCACAATAATCATATATCTATAAGAGCTTAAGGAATAATCATATAAACGTTTGTCTACGAGTTCCAAAAGCCGAATCTCTCCTCTTTATTTTGATGAAATGAATAAATAACCACCACCCCCCACATTGCAAGGATGGTGAGTTTGTCCGGACGGGATATGCACAGTGTCTTTCTTTACTTGGTTCAATATCGAGTGCTTAAAGAAAGGAGAGTGGAATCCGTTTCTATGCCCCCCCATGTGCTCAAGAGATTCAAATAAGAGGTAGAGTTCCATAAGCTCCTATTGTGGAATTAGTTAGGGTGTCACAGGCCTAGACTCAGTTTCCATAGAATAGGTAGTTGACAGAAAAGAAGCTATAGTTAGATCAGGTGAAGGTACGCGCAGGAAGTAAAGGAAATGGAAGTTTCTAGTTTCATCCTAGTCGACTCGAATGGACTGTCATGCAGGGTTAAGGTAATAAGAAAGTACCTTCTTTTCCGCTAATTCCGTTTCTGTTCTCAAGTATGGTTCGGATGTGTGTTTGTGTTGTTGGTGAAGAAAAAGGAGTTTTCGTATACGAGTGAAGTCAAGGTAGAAAGCATACGAGTTTTCGTTAATAAGAATTTGTTAACGTGGGTATGATCTAGTGCTTAATCCTCCGGGAGAAAGAGGCAAGGCCCAGAGTTACTACACAGAATAAAGTAAAGGAAGCGTTGAATCGAGGCTTAGAAGCAGGAAGTGTAGTTTCAGTGCTCTAGTTTAAGTGTTCGTTAAGTAGAGTTCCCTTACCTAGCCAGAGGTGTAGTAGAGTAATTGAATCAGTATGAGTAGCCTGAGGCCTGATATTAAGTTGCACTAGCGGCCCAAGAAATAAGCTCAAAGCGGTAGTGCGCCGAGCAAAGGCCATTTTCAGAGTTCATATTTCTCCCTTTGGTTTTCAAAAGAGTCTTGCCTAAAGCAGCCCATTCTCTTAGTTTCCAAGAGATAGAAAGTACTAGCTTAAAGGGGACCCTAAAGTTTTCTTTCACTACTGTAGCTCAACAATCGAATAAGCACTAATGAGAACTAGCTCAACAATCGAATAAGCACTAACGAGAACTCTATATGCTCACACCAAGGCGCCGTGCTCTTTCTAATGTCAAGAATCAAATCCAAGATCATGAGAACTCTTTTTTCCACACAACGACTAATCCTGAAAGACGACTCTTTCGTTTAAGGATAATTCAAAAAGAAAGAAATTGGATTCGGAGACAATTAGGATACCTGAAACACAAGGCCCGATGGAATTGAGCTTCTGCTGTCCCTCCTAGTTCCGATTGCTTTCTTGACTTCTGTAGAAACAACTCATGTACTAATCAATTCTTCGGCGGTAAGGAAGAAAATGCAATAGAATGCTTTTCGAATAGATATGGGGACTCCTCTACAACTAGAAACCTTTATTTCTCTATATACTTATAGATAGACACATGCAATTAAGCTTATAGGTAGACACATGCAATTAAGTTTCCGAAAGAATCAAGTCATTGTGGAATAAGACCCGTCTGGACTGTATATCTATTTGGATATGATAAATGGTATAGGTGAGTTGTACCTTTCGAAGCCCTAGGAGGTTCATTGGATCGAGTTTCCCGGGTTTCTTTGTTCTGCCTTTCTTTGTTTTGCATGCGGCGTAGTTAAGGGTAGAAAAGAAAAGATGTTGTTCAAGCAGGGGTAAGGAGAGAATAACCTATTCGAAAGTAATCCACGAGAAGATAGAGGTCAATAGTGGAATAGAGCTTAAAGGACTTGAAAGCCAAAGTAGGGTCGATAACAATTGCTTAAAGTCAATCTTTAGTGGGTGTCAATAACAATTGCTTAAAGTTCATCTTTCCCAAGGCGCGTAGCGTAGTAAGGCTTTCAGAAAGGTTTGCTTTTAGTGGTGACTTGGCTAGCATTTAGTACAAATATAGAATTCCACTCGCACTCGAACAGTACAACTATCTTATCACCCGACCCCACTCTTAATAACGATATATATGACTATAGCTTGTTTCGACACCTCGCAAAAGAAGGAACGAACTCTCTTCTCTCTCCACGACCAACGTCAACAACAGGAGATACTCGACTGTAAGAAGCCGACGACACAAGCACAATTACTTCTTTCGGCTTCAAGTAAAACACCTGAACTCACTCTACTTGTTGAATCGATTACTGGTTCCTTTGCTGATTCCCTTAAAGATACTATACTTAACTACTTATGGCTTAAAAGCAAGCCTTTACTATATTCCATTCCCTGAATCAAGTATTCCTCGACAAGAAACTCTCTAATATACGCCCATAACGGAAGTTGTAGACAAGACTCACACCCGAACTAAACCTTTCATTGTGGACTTACTTGAGCCTTTACCGACGCAGATAGTCTTGAACCTGAAAGCCAGCATTCGACGCAGTTTATAATGAATTCTATAGGAGAAAAGTCTACAACAAGGATTCCACTCCTTCACCTTCATAAAGAGATGAGACTCAAGCAAGCACCCAAAGAGTAGATACTGATTGACTTTGCGCTAAAGAAGGATATTCTTATCCAAGTAAAGGCAATCCCACTAGTAATTAAGGTAGTTTAGGCCATGTTCAATGACTCTTATGGCAAATGACTAATATCAACTCTCCAACTATCCAACAAATGCATTTGTAGCCCCTACAACGGATAAGTTTCTTTGGTCATAAGGCAGATGCGGGAATGTATTATTACCTCCATCCTGATTGGATACCCCTACTTTCCATGCAATTCTTAGGCTTATGATCTTGAAACTACTTCTTTACTTGCGGATTCTCCTTTGCCAACCTCTTCTCTTAGCGAACTTACAATAAGGGCCTCTACCTGAATTGTCTAATCTCATTTCTAACTCTGATTACCTAGACCTATACTCAATAGTCCGTAGGTTTGGTTTCTTGATCCTGTGTTAAAGCTTTAGGTTACGAAGTAGATGTTGCTATGCCCGGTCACTCCAATGATTGATTGTGCAGCTCTCTTCTATTAGCGACTAAGAGAAAAAGGGCACACGGACCGTACTGTACTCGATTGATGAGCCAGCCCCTTACCCTTATACCCTATAAATAAATAAGGGGAAGGCAGTAGTGGAGTAACGGGGGATCCCTCTTTCTTCTCTTATCCCCGAAGCGAAAGGATCAGCCTATTCATTGTTGGTACTTTCTTATAGCTTATATATCACATTTCGTTGTGGAGAAATAAAGGGTCCAGAGCTGCTCTGGAAGAGGAATATTTAGTACTGTTACCTCCCATTCTCTGATGACTCTCAAAGGAAACAGATAAGCCCTATAATACGGATAAGCCCTATAATATAAATAGGGAAAAGCCATATTAGTTCACTATAGAGAAAAGCCATATTAGTTCACTGCTGCCGGTGCTACTTTCTTACTTAGTCAAATAACCCTGACAAGAAGATAGTGATTTGGCTAACCTAAGGTACCTCTATCTCCCCATCTAGCTCTCGTGCGTTACACATATTCCCAATCTCACTCTCGTGCGTTACACATCAATATTCCATATTCCATAAGCTTATTTCACTCCACTCATTGCTCTTAGTATAAGAATGCCCTAAAAGTACCTCGCGGTTGCCGAATTACTTAAGGGCATAGGACTTGCTCTGAACTAACGCACAACGTAGTTTGTAGTTGTTTGTTTATACGTTGCTTGGTCATTCGTAGTTCCGAAGAAACCTCCTAAGTCAATCCGTACGGGAGAACTTCAAAAGGATCATGCCGAGTTCCAGAAATCTTCTTTTTTCATCAGCTCTGCATGCAAGACCTGTCGCTTCTTCTTTTCATTAGTGGAAAGCTCCAGCTTAGAGGCATCTTCCTTAGTGTTTTCTGAGTTATTGATCTCGTTATGGCTAAGCCAAGGCTTGTGTTTATTATATGGTTTTGGGTGCTCATGGTCCTATCTTGCCAGCTTCGGATGTTTATTTAAGTAATAAAGATTGGGCACTTGCCGGTTGGCATTTTATCGATTGTTGTTTGTTGGAACCAACAGTTGTTAAGAGCGGACGAGATTCGTCCCCGGCGCAATAACTAAAACAATGAGCTTCCTTTTCTCGATTTCCTACTAAAAGAAGCAGTCTTTTCACGAGATCAAACTCTTGGCAAGAGATATAGAAATGTCTGCACGTAAAAACTCACTGTCTTATTCACTGGCGCCCCTATCAATGACCTTAACCACGACCATCTTAAGGCACAAAAGCCTTAAACACAAGCGGCCAGTCGCTCACAAGAAGAAAGCCTCCAGTCCAGCAAGTGCCAGGCTTACCTTTATCTGTCAGGCTGACGGAAACTAGTGCATGATGGACCTCGCCTCGAGTGAGCAAAACAAAGAACTCAGGTCTTGCTTGTAAGAGCCTTGCTGCTCGTACTGCGGCCTGGATTCCTTTCCCCGTACACATCCATATTGGGTTCGGGAGCCTCGGTAACTTAATACTTATTCCCGTATAGGCAGATTTAGATAAATGTCCCGGAAATTGACACTTTTTTCACCTTCACCCTGAACCATCTTATGCTGGATGATCTCGGCTAAGTTCGAGAAGTCGCACCCACTCATCCCAACAAGAAAAGGGAAGCCCCACAATCAATCAAATACTCACAAACAAAGCTTTCTCTTTCTAATGCTTTGTCTCATTGTCTATCTCGTAATCATTCTCTTACGCTGGAAGAATAACAAATCAAGACCGAAAGAAGGATGCTGTCATTGAATCTATTACATCGCAATATTATGGAATTTTGGACATCGAAAAATGGTACTCGAAGAGAAAGGTAGAACCAAAGGAAGGCTTCTTTGATTCAATTGAACGAACGCGTTATCTAATCAGTTCCCATGGAGGAGCCAGTTGATTCCAAAGGTAATGATGGAAAGGTCTCGAAAGAAACTGCTGTTGGGATGATAAAGAGACTGTTCCCGGAATAGATCTAGTTGTGGTTGTTTAGGTTGAAGTGAGCTTTCATGAATAAGTCCAGCCGCGTGCTTGGTGGAGCCGGGTCTTGTTTGGGTTTTTCATTATGCACGCAGAGGATCTGTATACCGGAAAGTAAGGTTGGGTCTCAACAATCCATTTTGTTCATAATCTCTTCTAGTTAAGGAGCCCCTCTTCCCACTGGTAGGATGAAAAAACACCGATTCTGCCACAACCAACACGTAGTTGTCCTTTTCTTTTCTCTAGAAAGCTCGATCCCTCCTTCCTCAAAGGCAATTCCACAAAGGAGTAAGGTAAGGAAACGAACGAATAGCTCTTGCTTTAATAGATGGAGACAGATTTGGATAACGATTGCTTTAATGTCATGATTTCTGTTATGATTTCGTTAAACTAGTCAGTCTTGTTCCCTCTTATAAATGGGGGAAAGCTACTTTACTTAAGACTAATCCAAACCAAATAGGGCTTGTGTGAGATGGATCGCATTGTTAGTATGATTCCCAATGTATCTACCAGAACCCCCTATTATAGGAAAGGTTAAGGGAAACGAAAGGTAATGCCGAAAGGTAATGCTAATTGAACGGTGTGATAAGCGACTCTTCCACTTACAAACTCATATAGTAGAAGAATAGACTGAAAAGGCAGGCTAGCCACCCGGTAGAAAGCACCGAAGGAAATAGTTAGATCTTAACTGTAGGAAACCGACTCCTACCTAATAGCAAGATACAGAGGTCCCTAATATATACGAAAGATTCAATCAGCTAGTTGACAACCCTGTCTGCAAGTATCTCATTTAAGAAGCTGGAATTATAAGTACTGGGCGGCTTTATTTTTCCAATTGTCATTCTGGAATTGCACGGTGAAAGCGGTTGGTTTACTAAAAAGATCCACAATTTGGATATAAGTCAATTGAGTATTTCTAGAATCGATCTTGATAGAGGTACGAGTATTTCTAGAATCTATCTTTCTAAGGTACTTGCTCTACTCCGTAACCTCCCTTTCCCTTTACACAGTTCCTTCCTCTGATTGCAGGAGTGAAATAACCCCTAAGAACGAGTTAATACGCGGCTAGTTTAGAATGTTATGCCTGCTCAGGATTGCAATAATAACAAACAAGACCCTATATGACAAAAGAAATAAATGAATGATCAAAAGAGAGAAAAGGATGGTTTCCCTTCCGGGCTACTTTCTATGAATGAGAGTGGCGAGATGCTATTCTTCTTTTGTTGTTGGTTACGAAAGACTCAAACGGATGTTATTGACATAGGTAGCGCCCTGGATGTTGAACTACATTCAGAATAGGGGGTACGCTAACTCTTGTCGGAGCCTTCTTCTGATTCTCCATCCAAAGGAAAGAGACGAGACTCACTTCTAGGGGAGCGGGGGCTCTATACAAGGATTCTGGAGATCCCCGGATATAGGAAATAAGATGAATTACTAGTCCAGCGACAAAGTGAAGTCCAAATCCGTCTCCATCCATCACATCGTATGGAGTGGAATAAAAAAGGTTCCATATATACTATTGCTACGGTGCAGTCTTCAATGCGAACCCAGTGTATCAAGGAAGCGGAAACAAGAACTCTTTCTTCAATAATAACCAGCATTTTAGTAAGGTTTCTCAAAAAGGTAAAGACGGTAGTGAAAAACGTAGACAGCCGCGAAGGATGAGGCAATATCAGATTGTTGTTTACGTTCAGACACAGCGTTTGGTTCATCACCCGTTTAGAATACTTATTCATAGGCAGCATTCGCAGACCAAAGTCAAGCCTGCAGGGGATTCCTCATAGCATAGCAAGAAGTAGGGGCATGCTCAATACATAAGGACTAGTATAGGCAGTATAGGTTGCAATGTTGGTGCTTCACCATGAGGCAATTCAGATTGTATGCTTTCCTTTTTCACTTCACAATGAAAGTAAAACTAAACCCACCCCGATTCCAATCTCTTTTCCATTCAGAAAGAGTACCTGACCCCCATACTATAGCATTGCCTTATGGGGATTTCTCTTATGTATCATTTGTCAAAAGAATTCTATTTCCTTTGTAGTTTTACTAAGAGGGAGTTTTCACATCAGCACTTCGAAGGAAGGTAGTTTTGACATTGCTATCTTATAAAGCATGCAGTGAATCAATTGATCTTTGAGTTGAGTCCGTTTTCATAGGGCTTTCCTAATAGCTCGCTTTTGAAAGAACCAACTTTCGCCTTTTCCAACCACTTTAGCTTCTTCCCCTTGCATGCATGGTAACAATGATTACCATTTCCTATGAGAATTGATCGAGCCGCCCCATGGTAGCAGTCGTTAGCTACCGTCTATGCAATAGTAGCACCCGCACCTATAGCAAAGGTGAAAAGACCACCTGCAAATAAGGTAGTAATGCCTCGGGACAAGGATAAAGCTCAGTACTAAAGCAAAGACGATCATGCCATTCGCAATGCTTCGTGGATCTTATTAAGAGCATTATAGGGTATCAAAACCAAGTCGCTGCATTCCGAAAAGGCCTCATTGTTGGGATGAATAGGCTTGATTGGAAGAGTAACTCTTGGCATCGAAAGCCATTATGTAGCTCCACCCCGAAGTCGTTTCCATATAAGGTCTGTGAGCTTGATTGCATTTCCTTTAAAAACGTATTTTACAACATATGGTTCACCCCGTTGGGCTTTTACTTTTATTCTAGGATCATGGGGAGGAGCCCGATTCTCTTTGTTTACGATATCCCCTTGTTGCACATGTCTGATTTTTACCTTCTTATAGAAAGCTTTGGCAATCAATCCTCCTTTTAGAACCCTGGGCTGGGTATGGTATAGTGCATGCATCCTCTAGGTATGGTATAGTGCATTCATTCATCCTCTGGGTATGGTGGTATAGTGCATTATGGGTATCGTATAGTGCATTCATCCTCTGTTGTTCTATCAGATGAAGTTGCTCAAACCTGCCCCTCCCTTGTCCATCCTGCTTTCGGTATTTCGGATTCCAGGGCGACCCTAAGGGATGGAACTTACAATTCAACAGGTAGCACTGCTTCCATCCCAACAACCAGGGAGTATGGAGTAGCACCGGTTTAAGTCAGAATGGAGGTCCGATACCTACACAGGGCCAGTGACCACTTTTCGGGCCAATCGAGATATGTGTCTTTCATCTTCCTAGGGATCTTACTCATGTTTTGATTTAATGCCTCCACTGCTCCATTGGTCTGAGGCCGGCAAGGATTTGTGCTGTATGTATCTGATACCGAATGCATAGCAGCTCAACATCTTTTTTTCAGTGAGATCCAAGATCTGACTCGTGGGCTGGGCCATATCGGCGGATTCCGTTTTCTTTAATGAACTTGGCTACTTTTGCCGATGTCAGTGTTCCATAAGATGCCGCTTTCAACCTAAGTAATCAATTGCCACTAAGATGTATGCGTGTCCATTTGATGCTTTGGGTGTCACCTTTCCGATGATGTCAATTTCCCATCCCATGTGCAAAATGGCCATGAAGAGGTAAAGTAAGGCCGGAAGCACATTCATCAAGTTTGCATGAATCAACCACTTGTAGCACCACGTACTGATGGCAATCGTTCTCCATTGTTATCCAGTAAAAGCCTAATGCTCTTTTGCCTAAATTACCCCATGAATGTAGGGACCAAATACCCCATTGTGGACATCCCTTTTGTTTGGCAGATTATAAGCGCCGAATCCCCAAATACTTCTTTTTCTTCTATTCTAAGGGTAAAGGCAGCCTCTAGTCCATTGATACATGCTTCATATTCTTTAGTATTATTAGTTCCTTCAAAGTGGAGCTTAATGGCAATGGGGATGTGCGATTCATCAGGTGCAAGCAGCAATGCCCCTACTCCGTACCCAATTTTGATTAGCGGGGGGCGGGGGCACCATCAAAGTACAATTGACATGCCAGAAACACCTATTCAGTCACAGCTAATTCCTCGTCTGGGAAGCAAGCAATCCTGAAACTAATGTTATTCCTTGCAATCCTGAAACTAATGTTCCTCCGGGTGTTCTGCTATCGCCCTTCCCTTAATTGATTTTGGGGTTACATACGTGATGTCGAATGCAGACAGAAGCAGTAACCCTCTTATCTAATATAGAAACAAGTCTGTAACCTGAAAGTTCACCTTGAGCACTTAATTGTATTGAATTCAAGTGTAATTGAATAAACAGTATAAAGTGTCGTTTCTCGTTTCATCGCATATAGAAGCGTAAGCCGAAGCCTAATCTCCTCTTCTCTTTTGAATGCTCACTCAGCGGTATCAAAGAAAGAAGCAATCGAAAGATAATCTGTAGGAGAAAGATCTTAATCAGAATAAACAGTCAATGTTGTATTTGTTGACGGCAGGTAATATGACTTTAGAGTGGAATCTATAAGATACAAACTGGATCAGGATCATACGCAGGATCCGGTAAGGAAGCAAGATATGGATCTGGTTATCGTACACTTGGGCCATAAGATATGGATCAGGTAAACGGATTGTCCGGGCTTAACGCTTTGACTTTCGCCTCTTCTTCTATCAGAGTTTGAGATGAACTACAGCTCTCGTATCCAACAAAGGTCAAGTACCGAACCCCTCTCTCTGCTCTGGTCTCCTTTACTGTAAACCGTACGAGAACCGAACCTCTCTCCACGACATCCGAGCGCAGCGCCTTGTCAAGCAGTAATAATTCTTTCTAGCGCAGCGCCTTGTCAAGCAGTGAGTCCATCAGATTGCTTGTTCTCTCGTCAAGCGGTGAGTCCATCAGATTGCTTGTGCTTGTTCTCTCTCTCTCTCTCTCCAGTTAGTCATCGGATTGCTTGTGCTTGTTCTCTCTTCTCTCTATATATAAGATGTTGATATAAGATGTTCTCTCTCTCTATATGTAAGATGAGAGCATCTAAGTGCTTTTTATTACCTGGATCGGATCTATACAACACTTGCATGAAATAAGTGCTAAGAACTCAACTCAACGAGAACGATTGGGCCTTACTCTAATTCTTACTCGAATCCTGCTCTCCTGCCTCATATACATACATATACAGCTCATTCTTTTTCCCTAGTCGACTTCACGGATTACTTTAGAACATAACTCGTATGAAGGGCATAAGCTAGGTTCGGTTGCTTCCTCACTGCTTACTGCTGTATCCGCTCTAATAGCTTACTTTAGATGGGATTATTCCTCGACCCACCTATATACTATCTTCTTCTACGACCTCAACTCGTTCATTTCAATTGGACCTTTTTTTCGCATATTCAGGTATTAATTTCTCTAATCTACATTGTGTATAGAATCTGATTGTTACAAATCTATTTTCTTTTCTGATACCGGCTTGGTGATATCGACTTGGCTTCCCTTTTCTTTTGCTTCAAAAAACTCACAAGTTTAAAACACATGTCCCGCTTTAGCTTACCACTTGTGACTTTTCTACTACTTCTGTTCCTCTAAATTTGGGACTCATCACCTGGAGCTGGCACCACTACAAGGGAAATCAAAGCATTCTAAGGAAGGAGCCAGTACTTATAATTCCAGCACCTCTCCACCAAGAACGGAAAGTAAAGAATGGAATTGTCCAAAAATCAACGAAGAACTAACCCCCGGCTTAAGATCCTAGAACTATACTAAGCTTATTCCTGCTAATGTACCCTGTCCCTAAACACTACATAATTGAACACCTAACCAAGGAACTATTGGATTGAACCCGAATCTCAATAACTACAGAATGGAACACCTGTCCCTCCAACTAAGGTAAATCAAACCTCTGCTCTCAGCACCAACCTCTAAGATTGAAGAATGGAATCTATCTCGGTAAACTCGCAAACAAATAACTCAACTCCCTTCCCTAACCCGCGCTCTGTCAATACAATTGATCGTAAGTCTATACTTAATTTATGGAATCTCTCTCTTGTGCCTACCATAGAATTTCGGAATGTAACATTCAAACAAATCATTTCATCCATTTCTCGTCCAATTATGAAAGTAAGGCAAAACACCCAGATTGAAAGTCGACAACAAAAGCACCGTTAATGCATATTGGAGTTGCTAAGTGACTTGGCGGAGTGGAAAGCGAGGGCGCTAAGATAACATTACCTTCTAGCCAGAGATACGAGCCTACCATGAGTTGAAACACCCTTGTAGTGAAAGAGTGCTTTATCAGATATTAGTGCCCTGTCTTCCCAAGGAGTATCTCGCATAAAAACATATTTGGATTGGTGCTCCAACCTTTCAACCATCTTATTCGATTGGTGCTCCAACCTTTCAAACATCTTATGATGCCAAGTTTACTGCTCCACTAATGCTTGGCTAAGGTCAATGATCAATATGTTTCCGTTTTCTCCGCGCTCAGAGCAGACTGATATGCAAAAGTAGGAAGCCGCCTTAGGACTGGTTTCAATCCATATCCCAGTGGGAGCATATGCCTGAAAGCGCTCACTTAGATAGCGAGGCAAACAATGGAAGCTGCTCGATCGTACCCACTGCAAACAAAGTGTTAAGGCGAAGGGGCGGGTTTTAGCGCCTCTTTTGGAAATGTGTCCCACTTCTTAGTAGAAAGCCTATTAATGCAGGCGCCCTTCTTCTCCTTTTCTCCAGTTAATGATGCAGCGTGGAATGTGTCTTATCAGCGTGGGGAATGTGTCTTATTATATCGTCAAAGGGGAGGAATAGTAATTAGATTAATAGAATATCTCTAGTCAACTTGTAAGTAAACTTGTATTCTCATTGACGTCGGTAGCTGGTTTATTACTGGAATTTGCCTCTATCCTTCACTCCAATCACAAGCTTTTCTTTCCTCTGGGTCGTGTTTAGCTAGCAAGGAGAGCACGCCGGTTATTATAAGTTCTGGACTTTTTGTAATTTATGAGTTGTCTTCCATAGGGTATAGAAGGTGAGTAAGCACACGACGTAGCATCATCATTCAACCTGGCTGTATACCAGAGCATGGCAGGCCCTTACTTCTTTATCATCACAGACCTCAACGGCTGGGTTTCACCAGACCTAGCACAACAGAGGACGGGAATCCCATACGCGCAAAGCAGTTTCTTAGCTTCGACGCTCTATTGCTAATTTGCCTGTCTCCACATATAACAAAGTGGGTAACGACCCCCGGTGCTAGCTTTTCTCCTATCCTCCATTGTATCAAAAATCCCTATTTTGTGGCTGACGTAAGCTTTCAAAAGGGATATGCTTTTTCTTTATATCTCGGTAGTTACTAACCCTACAAAATGGAAGGAATAAAGAAAAGAACTCGATGACGCTAGAAATTAGGACTCTTGTCTCCTTGCTTGCTGCTGCCCTCTGACTTGCTCCTTACTGCTTAACTCACTTATCAACTACTGACTCAACAATAGATAAAGTAACAAAACTCCTGACTCCACTAGCAAGGGAACAAATGAACTTAATTACTGGGTTGTGTGTTTTTACCTTGTTTTATACGATCTCGGTCTCGGTGTAGCTCCGTTAGCAAGTGTAACCTCTTATTCTCTAGTCGCAAACACAGATTACTTGAAAACAGTCTTTTCTACCACTACTGATAAGGCTCGCACAGCTGATGCAGATTCTCTTACTGCTAATGATAATACTCTGGATCCTGATGAAGATCATGTCACTTCTACATCTACGCATACTATATTATTGGATTCCCGCTTCGTCACCAACAAACTACATTGCCTTCACCGAACAAGAGCTTCTTTAGAAATACGATGAAACTAGAATAGCGCATGAAACTAGAAAAGGGTATGCCACTAGAACAGGGCGAAAAGAAATAGATTCCAGGACTATGGGAAGTGGAAGGTTCTTTTGCTGGTTCATATACCTCTTATTCTCCTGCTTTTACTTATCCTTTAGACTCAACCGATGCAGAAACTCTACCTCTTTGGAGTTCAACACAAACCCCTAACGTAAATTATCGACCTAGACTTGAAGAATCGATATAGCAGCTTATCCGGTCGTTTAGTAAGGACATCGCCCGAAAGCAAGTTACAATTCCTTCAGAGATGCGCCTGTTCTCAGGTTGGAAGGAAAGGGTGCTAGGCTAGAGAGCTAATGAATCCGCATCAATCAGTTGGTGGTTAAGCCTTTGTGGCTAGCTCAGGTTCCTTTTACCGAAGAAAAGACTTCAATTTGGATTACCCAGCTCTAAAGGAGGGGAGTATAGGGTTCCAAAGAATAGGAATCGATTGAATCACAAACATATTATCTTATTTCTATAGAATAGAAGAGGATCAAATCACTTTATCTGGTTCAACTTGAGCAAGAACTGCTTCGGATCAAAGAAACACCATGACCAATTCCTTTCGAAAACTCATAAATCGCCATACCACTTGGGGTCGTTCCCTAAATACAAATCATTTCTTTCCATGGAGCCAGGGGCGTTAGCGGTAAGCACTTTGACGGGTGATGATTTCACTCAAGAATTAACCGGGTGTAGGTTATATAGATAGAACCTTAGAGTAGCATAGCGCTTCCCCTAACCTAATTCATGTTAGTTACTTCGATACCTTTACAGAAGACCGAGAGTAAGGGGCCACCTTATTAAGCCATGCTACTACTAAAACTAAACCACCAAGACTCCATAATCAGTATATGATCCTTCCTGGGAAGAGATACTGAGTCACAAAAGGAGTCACTCGTGGCACACTGAAGATATTCAAACTTATCCAATGCATGAACTACCTTATGGCCAAGGGAAGCAGTCTTTTCAAGATAAAGTCAGACAGAACCAACTAACTAATGGGAATCACTCCCTAGAAAGCTAACTGCATCTGTTTTTCAATAGTATCAAATCCGAGTTTACAGCTTGATAAAGATCTGAAGTAGTTAGGTAGGGAAAAGGGAAATAAGATAGTACTAGCAAGGAAGCATGGTATCCTCTAGCTGGAGTTTAGGAATGTTGTCAAGGGATCTTTGGATGCTTGTGTTGGTGCAGTGATTGGCTTTTGACCCCCCCATTAGTTGCCAGTTGCCATAGAGAGAATCAGTAGTCTCAACTATAGTGTAAGTTTACATAGAAAGAAGTGATTGTACCGTTGGTGCTCTTCGTGCTCTAGGTCGAGTTCAGTGGAAGTTCCATTCCAGTTTGCGAGCCGGACTCTTTCCTTGCAGAAGCGATTGTTGCCAACACAGATCAAACTAGGGATTATCTCTCTATATGTGCTTGTTCTCTATCTCTCTATATGTGCTTGTTCTCTATCTCTCTATATGTGCTTGTTCTCTATCTCTCTATATGTGCTTGTTCTCTATCTCTCTATATGTGCTTGTTCTCTATCTCTCTATATGTGCTTGTTCTCTATCTCTCTATATGTGCTTGTTCTCTATCTCTCTATATGTGCTTGTTCTCTATCTCTCTATATGTGCTTGTTCTCTATCTCTCTATATGTGCTTGTTCTCTATCTCTCTATATATAAGAAAGATGTTGATATAAGATGTTCTCTCTCTCTATATATAAGATGAGAGCATCTAAGTGCTTTTTATTACCAGGATCGGATCTATACAACACTTGCATGAAATAAGTGCTAAGAACTCAACTCAACGAGAACGATTGGGCCTTACTCTAATTCTTACTCGAATCCTGCTCTCCTGCCTCATATACATATACAGCTCATTCTTTTTCCCTAGTCGACTTCACGGATTACTTTAGAACATAACTCGTATGAAGGGCATAAGCTAGGAATGTTTCGTTTTGCTTCCTCACTGCTTACTGCTGTATCCGCTCTAATAGCTTACTTTAGATGGGATTATTCCTCGACCCACCTATACTATCTTCTTCTACGACCTCAACTCGTTCATTTCAATTGGACCTTTTTTTCGCATATTCAGGTATTAATTTCTCTAATCTACATTGTATATAGAATCTGATTGTTACAAATCTATTTTCTTTTCTGATACCGGCTTGGTGATATCGACTTGGCTTCCCTTTTCTTTTGCTTCAAAAAACTCAGTAAGTTTAAAACACAGCGGTGGGCATGAATTCGAAAAGAGATGATCCTCCTTTTCTTCTTTTATTTGGGATGAAAAACTTCTTTCTGTCCCGCTTAGCTTACCACTTATTACTTTTCTACTGTTTCCCTTTCTTTATGATTTGGACTCATCACCTGGAGCTGGCACCACTACAAGGGAAATCAAAGCATTCTAAGGAAGGAGCCAGTACTTATAATTCCAGCACCTCTCCACCAAGAACGGAAAGTAAAGAATGGAATTGTCCAAAAATCAACGAAGAACTAACCCCCGGCTTAAGATCCTAGAACTATACTAAGCTTATTCCTGCTAATGTACCCTGTCCCTAAACACTACATAATTGAACACCTAACCAAGGAACTATTGGATTGAACCCGAATCTCAATAACTACAGAATGGAACACCTGTCCCTCCAACTAAGGTAAATCAAACCTCTGCTCTCAGCACCAACCTCTAAGATTGAAGAATGGAATCTATCTCGGTAAACTCGCAAACAAATAACTCAACTCCCTTCCCTAACCCGCGCTCTGTCAATACAATTGATCGTAAGTCTATACTTAATTTATGGAATCTCTCTCTTGTGCCTACCATAGAATTTCGGAATGTAACATTCAAACAAATCATTTCATCCATTTCTCGTCCAATTATGAAAGTAAGGCAAAACACCCAGATTGAAAGTCGACAACAAAAGCACCGTTAATGCATATTGGAGTTGCTAAGTGACTTGGCGGAGTGGAAAGCGAGGGCGCTAAGATAACATTACCTTCTAGCCAGAGATACGAGCCTACCATGAGTTGAAACACCCTTGTAGTGAAAGAGTGCTTTATCAGATATTAGTGCCCTGTCTTCCCAAGGAGTATCTCGCATAAAAACATATTTGGATTGGTGCTCCAACCTTTCAACCATCTTATGATGCCAAGTTGACTGCTCCACTAATGCTTGGCTGAGGTCAATGATCAATATGTTTCCGTTTTCTCCGCGCTCAGAGCAGACTGATATGCAAAAGTAGGAAGCCGCCTTAGGACTGGTTTCAATCCATATCCCAGTGGGAGCATATGCCTGAAAGCGCTCACTTAGATAGCGAGGCAAACAATGGAAGCTGCTCGATCGTACCCACTGCAAACAAAGTGTTAAGGCGAAGGGGCGGGTTTTAGCGCCTCTTTTGGAAATGTGTCCCACTTCTTAGTAGAAAGCCTATTAATGCAGGCGCCCTTCTTCTCCTTTTCTCCAGTTAATGATGCAGCGTGGAATGTGTCTTATTATATCGTAAAAGGGGAGGAATAGTAATTAGATTAATAGAATATCTCTAACTTGTAAGTAAACTTGTATTCTCATTGACGTCGGTAGCTGGTTTATTACTGGAATTTGCCTCTATCCTTCACTCCAATCACAAGCTTTTCTTTCCTCTGGGTCGTGTTTAGCTAGCAAGGAGAGCACGCCGGTTATTATAAGTTCTGGACTTTTTGTAATTTATGAGTTGTCTTCCATAGGGTATAGAAGGTGAGTAAGCACACGACGTAGCATCATCATTCAACCTGGCTGTATACCAGAGCATGGCAGGCCCTTACTTCTTTATCATCACAGACCTCAACGGCTGGGTTTCACCAGACCTAGCACAACAGAGGACGGGAATCCCATACGCGCAAAGCAGTTTCTTAGCTTCGACGCTCTATTGCTAATTTGCCTGTCTCCACATATAACAAAGTGGGTAACGACCCCCGGTGCTAGCTTTTCTCCTATCCTCCATTGTATCAAAAAATCCCTATTTTGTGGCTGACGTAAGCTTTCAAAAGGGATATGCTTTTTATTTATATCTCGGTAGTGACTAACCCTACAAAAATGGAAGGGATAAAGAAAAGAACTCGCTGACGCTAGAAATTAGGACTCTTGTCTCCTTGCTTGCTGCTGCCCTCTGACTTGCTCCTTACTGCTTAGCTCACTTATCAACTACTGACTCAACAATAGAAAAAGTCACAAAACTCCTGACTCCACTAGCAAGGGAACAAACTGGCAGTGTTGTGTGTTTTTGCCTTGTTTTATACGATCTCGGTCTCGGTGTAGCTCCGTTAGCAAGTGACACCTCTTATTCTCTAGTCGCAAACACAGATTACTTGAAAACAGTCCTTTCTACCACTACTGATAAGGCTCGCACAGCTGATGCGGATTTTCTTACAGCTAATGATAATACTCTGGATCCTGATGAAGATCATGTCACTTCTACATCTACGCATGCTAGATTATTTGATTCCCGCTTCGTCACCAACAAACTACATTGCCTTCACCGAACAAGAGCTTCTTTAGAAATACGATGAAACTAGAATAGCGCATGAAACTAGAAAAGGGTATGCCACTAGAACAGGGCGAAAAGAAATAGATTCCAGGACTATGGGAAGTGGAAGGTTCTTTTGCTGGTTCATATACCTCTTATTCTCCTGCTTTTACTTATCCTTTAGACTCAACCGATGCAGAAACTCTACCTCTTTGGAGTTCAACACAAACCCCTAACGTAAATTATCGACCTAGACTTGAAGAATCGATATAGCAGCTTATCCGGTCGTTTAGTAAGGACATCGCCCGAAAGCAAGTTACAATTCCTTCAGAGATGCGCCTGTTCTCAGGTTGGAAGGAAAGGGTGCTAGGCTAGAGAGCTAATGAATCCGCATCAATCAGTTGGTGGTTAAGCCTTTGTGGCTAGCTCAGGTTCCTTTTACCGAAGAAAAGACTTCAATTTGGATTACCCAGCTCTAAAGGAGGGGAGTATAGGGTTCCAAAGAATAGGAATCGATTGAATCACAAACATATTATCTTATTTCTATAGAATAGAAGAGGATCAAATCACTTTATCTGGTTCAACTTGAGCAAGAACTGCTTCGGATCAAAGAAACACCATGACCAATTCCTTTCGAAAACTCATAAATCGCCATACCACTTGGGGTCGTTCCCTAAATACAAATCATTTCTTTCCATGGAGCCAGGGGCGTTAGCGGTAAGCACTTTGACGGGTGATGATTTCACTCAAGAATTAACCGGGTGTAGGTTATATAGATAGAACCTTAGAGTAGCATAGCGCTTCCCCTAACCTAATTCATGTTAGTTACTTCGATACCTTTACAGAAGACCGAGAGTAAGGGGCCACCTTATTAAGCCATGCTACTACTAAAACTAAACCACCAAGACTCCATAATCAGTATATGATCCTTCCTGGGAAGAGATACTGAGTCACAAAAGGAGTCACTCGTGGCACACTGAAGATATTCAAACTTATCCAATGCATGAACTACCTTATGGCCAAGGGAAGCAGTCTTTTCAAGATAAAGTCAGACAGAACCAACTAACTAATGGGAATCACTCCCTAGAAAGCTAACTGCATCTGTTTTTCAATAGTATCAAATCCGAGTTTACAGCTTGATAAAGATCTGAAGTAGTTAGGTAGGGAAAAGGGAAATAAGATAGTACTAGCAAGGAAGCATGGTATCCTCTAGCTGGAGTTTAGGAATGTTGTCAAGGGCTCTTTGGATGCTTGTGTTGGTGCAGTGATTGGCTTTTTACCCCTCCATTAGTTGCCAGTTGCCATAGAGAGAATCAGTAGTCTCAACTATAGTGTAAGTTTACATAGAAAGAAGTGATTGTACCGTTGGTGCTCTTCGTGCTCTAGGTCGAGTTCAGTGGAAGTTCCATTCCAGTTTGCGAGCCGGACTCTTTCCTTGCAGAAGCGATTGTTGCCAACACAGATCAAACTAGGGATTAAACTCTCACAGCGGATTCTCCTAGAGCACCCACACTCGAACCTTTACTTTCTTTTATCTCTTCACTTTACTTCACCGAACTATACTTTCTTTCTTATCCTGGCAGGTCTATCTTTCTAGGCAATAATGAATTTGAGGAACCTGACGGGAGGAAAGATAGGTTCAATTCCACATTTGATTAGTTTACCAGAAGAGGTGAAACAACGGGAAAAGGCACACTATTGGCGCTTACGGTCCTTGTAGGCCAGTTCATGTTTCATCGTTTAAAGAATCAGAGGAAGAGGTGTGAGAATCAGAGAAAGGAAGAAGAGTTTAGATTGAGGTGTGAGAATCAGAGATAGGAAGAAGAGTTTGGCAAACGGGATGCTTGCTGGCTGTTAGGTCACATCTTTCTATACCTAGTGCTCCAGAGTACAATTTCCTTGAATGAGTTGCGCCAGAGCAGAGGTCGGTAAAAGCAAATAATAGAATTAAGGATATTTGTTGCGAGATAGAGAGCCTACCTAGCATGCAATCTTAATCTATGAAATGCTAGAGGGGAGTTTCATAAGATTCCCATGCTTATAGGCGAGTTAGAAAGATGCAAATCAAGTGTGACTCGGCGCTTAGAGAGTTGGTCTCAGTTCAATGAATAAGGGATGCAGATGCTGTGTATTTACTGGGTTCTATACCAAGTGCTCAACAATTCTATGATGAACTTAAAGTCGAGGTCGGGAAAGAGGAAAGGAAGTAGGAAATCCAGAAACAAGGGAGTTTCACCCGGCTTTTGACTTGCTCATAACTAGAAACTCCTATTGAACTACTTATGGTTCCTTCCCTTTCAAGTGCAATTCCGACTTTCTTTCCTACTTGAGAGGAGAGATCTAATTAATATAGTATATTTACCTATACTCTGATAATGAATATAATAGAACTTCTCGCAAAGATATATAGTGGACTGATATCTGTTTTCTACCTTCCTGTTTTCTTCTAACTTTATAGCTCAGCAAGTAGTTCCGGTTTTCTTCTGTAGTTTGATACCTGAATAGCCTTATATTTACTAGTGTCATTCTGACTTTAGAGAAGGAGCACGCGTCACCTACATGAGACCCCTCCGGTTCACTTGCATTCTTACTTGAGTTTTGAGTTTCAAGAGCAAGAGCAGAACTACTATATCCGTCCTGTGTTCGTAAACAAGAACAGGAACAGGAACTGGGCATTCTATGGAAAAAGAAGCTTCTTCACTTTATGGTTCATCTGATCCAACAAGCAAGGAATCAAAAAGCAAGAAGTAGTGAGGCAAAGCTGCTTTAATATACGGGCAAGTAACAACTACTACGAGGGGAGAGATGAGTTCAAAGATACTGTTCGAGTGTAGTCTACGAGATAAGAAACTGGATCCGGAGTGGTAACAATAGAATCAACAGTTGGGGAGAATCAGTAGTTCGAAAGCCAGGTCCTGTCAAACCGGAAAGTAGAAAACGGAATACAGTGATTAAAGAAGCAAGTCATAATTAATACCCACCCTGCAGATGAGAGCGGGAACAGTCTACGGAATCTCTTGGGGGGCGATTGGAGTCTAGGAGTCGCGTGTCTCTTACTTATTAGTGAGTTTCATTCTTTCTTTTTGTAGTTTCCGTGAGCAACAGTAGGACTCGACGGACTTGCGTCTAGGAAAGTAGCTAGGGTTGGTGCTTACGCTCCAGGTCGGGCATATTTATGAAGTTAGTATTTACATGCTTTCTTTGCAAGGAGAGTATAGCGGTTAAGAGTAGAGATCATCTCTTTCTGAATTCATACCTACCGGAGCGAGCGCTTAAGGCGTCAGTGAGCGGACCTACTTACTTAATGCAGATAACAGATCTCACCCCTTGAGAGTAAGTCTGAAAAGAATACAGTAGCAGTGGGGTCGGGTGTTTTACTATCCGTTTCCTCCGAGTTAGTAAAGTCGTTTCGTGGAGTAGAGCTTTTTCCATTAAAGGGAAGTTTCGTATTTACATCAATATATACCGTGTGCAAAATCAATGAAAGATTCCATTACAGGTTTTCCACCCCTCGAAGCCTTAGCGCTTGTTCTTGCTTTGTCAGTTTCGGTTCAATTGTAAGCTGCAATCGGGATGGGATCAGATCTTTCTCCTTCTATGAGACTTGAATCTGTAGCTGTGAGAGTTGAGTCAACGAGAGAAGAAGCACGGTATCAAGGAACAGGATCTGGCTTTAAGCGATGCTAAGTGGTCCTACCCCAAGCATGAAAGAGGGTGGTTCTTTCAAGTGGTTACTAATTTACACAGTAGGTGCACTCACATTCAACACGCATTAGCTTCCGTAAGTTTCCAACCACAGATAGAGGCATAGGTCTTTACTGTAGTAAACTCAAGAATAAGAGGTAGCTGAACCTGCGCCAACACCCTTATTTTCTTCAGATAGATCCCGGAGCTCATCAATTCCATTCGAAACCTCAACTTAAAAGAAAGAGAGATTGGGTCGGCAAGGAAAGTGGAGTCGACAAAAGAATCAGTAGTGGAAAGAGAAAGGTATATCCTTTTCTGCAAAAGCATGATCTGGATTAGAACAAGGATAAGAAACAGTGCATTCGAGTGTTGTGTTAAAGATAAGAGAATCTGTGTCAAAGTATCTAGAAGCCGAAGATCATGCCGATGGAGCGGTTAAGGCTCAATCAAGTATGTAGTGAGTTCGCTTGAGTTGAGTCAGTAACTTATATATACTTACTAGGAAAGGTGATGCGCAAGACAGATCTTTGTTAGTGAGCTGCCTGTTCCAGTTTCATCAGCAAGATGGATTCCTGGGTTTACTGCTGAACTTGACTCGGCGCTAACGGGAAGGAATGTATAGGTCGCGACAAGGGAAACAGTTAGATCAGTAGAGCAGGAGGCTATATATAGATTCCATGAATGATTTGTTGCGCTTAACAAGAAGGGATTCAAATGACACTCGCTTAGGTGCGGATCAATACTCAGTTTTGGTGCTTGTGTTGTATACGAGTTCTTTTCTTGGCTTTCCCTTTGCGCCCGTTGCTTGCTCTCTTGCTCGTTCTATTGCCTTTGGGGGCAACTACAAGTACAAGCTGCTCTATGCTCGAAGGATTCCATTATTTGTTTGACTTGACTGTTTGTTTGACCAGTATCGGGATAAGAAGCATCAGAGAATGCCCACTCAGTTGGTAAAGTATCAAGGGCAATGAAATGAAGTAAAGGCCCACGCAATCGGTTCCGCAAGTGAAGTGTTGTTGGGGGAAGAAGAAAGGGATGTAGTATCTTTAGAAGCTTCTATACTGGGCTCGATAAGAGATATATTCCAATATGCCTTGAGAGTTCTTGTGTCATCTGCAATTCAATCAGTGGTTGGCGAAAGGGTGTAGCTCAGTAGTTAGAGAATGAAGGAGAGGGGACCTGGTGCTAGAGTTAGAAAGTAAGGCATAAGGCTGTACATAACAAAACCGTTTTGGTGTCTTGGGGCTAATTTCAATTCTCTCTTTTGTTAGTTTCTTTCTGTATTTACTCACTTGATATTGATATTGGTATTGGTAGTTCCACCCTTGCTCCTATTAGGGTTATTCTCATACAATATGATTGAGAAAACATATTCTAATATCTTTGAAAATCATCATTAAACAAAGTGAACTGAATAAAGGCATTGAAGAATCCATATATTACATATGAATAAGACATTGAAGCATTGAAGAATAAAGGAAAAGGAAGTAAGACCCAAGGCAAGGAGCCATAGAATGAGCTAACGCCTAGTAGTAAGCTAAAATAGAAAATAGGAAGGGACTTGTTAGGCAGGGCGTGATTTCAAGGATCCGACTCAGTGATGAGAGAAGAAAAGTAAGACAGGGCAAGCTTAGAGCTAGGGAAGGGGCGGGCTACCACCAAAAGAAAGCATAGGATATCAGGGTGTCGAGTGCTATTCCATCTGTGAGGCGAAGTAGCGTTGGCGAATACAGATAAGGCTAAGGATCCGTGTTTAGATAATGAGTTATTTGTTTGCTTCCTTGTCGGATAAAGTGAGAGTCTTTCTATTACTAGTACAATTCTTATAAATAGGGGTTTTGGTTTGAAACCGAGCAAAGGCAGCTTTTAGGCTAGTAGGGCAAGGTTCGGTGTCAGCAGGGGAAGTCTGGGTTTTGAGTTCGGGCCTTATTGACTAGTAGTTCGGTCTTGCTTTTGCTAGTGAAATGCCCAATCATAAGTGACAGAATGAAGGTAAGCAGTAAACTACGAAAACTCAAAAGTAAGAGTTTAGGCCAGATCTCTCGCACATAAGATCCAAATAAGTAATTGAAGAATTAATAAAAGGTCAAAGTAAGAAGAAAAGTAAGTAAAGCACGAAGGGGGGCCCGGGGTAAGCTGGTAGAATTGAACCAAGCTGTAAAAGAAGAAATACTGACTTAGGAGATCGAACTAATCAGTAAAAGAATGATTGGTGTGGAGCGAGGACAGCGAGGTAGACAAGACGCCTCACCTTAACAAGCCATACTTTAAGGCATGAGTGGAAGAATCTAAGGTGTGTGAACATACGAATGAAGAAGTCACCCAGGGTAGAGGCCCAGTACTTAAGTTCAAGTAGGCGAGGTACGGGCACAAATAGTATCAAATAACTAGCATAAGCTGGGTTTTCTACCCAAATCGAAATAGAACTTGCTGTTTTTTACCCTAATTTCCCTAATCAACTAGAATAGAATATTATATATGTGAACTGAATACTCTAATGAAATGAATAAGTCCGAGTCAAAGATATGAGTGGAAGAATCGGGGTTGAACTAAAGAACGGAAGGCAAGAGGGAAATACTGAGTTACAGTAAAGGCAGAGGATAAAGTCAGAGTGATAGCCGGGAATAGTTAGTAAGATGAAGATCAAGGAGTAGGATCGAAAGTAACGAGTCAGGCTTGGTCATCTATGCAAGTAGTTCGGTTTAGAGTTCAGAGCGTCAGTGCTATAGTGGAATCTTTTAGAGAAGGAGTTAGTTCGGGTTGGGAGTTTCAGGTTGAAAACAAGGATAGTGAGAATGATAGTGTCAATGCATATTAGATGGGGCAGTGCAGCAGTCTTGTTGGTATGAGTGAAATTATGAAAGTGCGTTCGGGTTCCCAGAGTTGCTATTTCCGGCCCTGATAGCATTGGTTCTATTCTAATAAGATGATAGTGAAAGCTCTGTTTCTAGTTAAAGTATTAGATAACCTAGTTTCATTCATTAGTTGACCTTGTGTTAGGCAGTGTGAAATTCCCTATTACTCCCCCCAAGAGAAGAGCCTTGTTATCACTAGTAGTATTCTATTGTATTGCACTATATCATTCATATTATCAATACAAGTAAGTAGCACACCTCTTGGAATAATGGGCAGGAAAGGTAGATCCTAGCTAAAAAGCCAGAATAATAGTCATAACATGGCATAATTCCTATTAAGTAAAGATATTAAGGGTGAGAGGCGTGAGTGGAGGAACCAAAGACTAGATCCAGTTTCCAAGCAAGGGATTCATAGGCGCTAGCTCCATTCTTGTTGATATTAGTTAAAGTCTTAGAAGCCTAAGGAGAATTATAACTCTAAGGTTAATGTCCTGTTAGTCCAGGTTCGATTCATGCTAGTAGCTGTATAGGTCGGCAGTGTTTGACTCCCTGTACCGAGTTGAGTTCACTGTACTCGGCTCTAGTCTTGTTAGCTCGGGTTCAATTCCAAGTTTCTACTTTTATTCCTCTACTGTATAGTTTGGTTCTATCGTTGCACCCCCACGTGCGATTATTGTTATCACTAGTGGGATTCCTTAATATAGGAGAAAGTATTGGAAGCCGGTTTGACTCTTATACTGCTAGTTCCATTCTTGTCGATAGTAGTTCCATTCCTGTTAGCAATGGTATCAGGTTAAAAGCGGGGAGATACTACCTTAGATACAGTCAAGTAAGAAGAAAAGATAGTCAAGGAAGAATCAAACAATAAACTAGTAATTGTCCAAGCTTAGTGAGAGTATGTCTCTCTCTTCTCTCGTTCTATTACTCATGCTTTCTTTCTAATACTTGTACTTAATTAACTCTGCTGGAACCCTAGCGTTGTGGGACTAGTGGGAATTTCACTAAGTAGCCATAGGATAGGTGGGCAAGGGAAGTCACCCCAAAACCAAGGAATGAAACTCAAACTTTAGTGTCAACTTATCGGAACTCAATACTAGTAATAAGGTTGAAATACAAAGAATTCCAGACAGGAGTTTCAGGTTGAAAGCAAAGAAAGGTCACCTGTTTGCCATTATAGTACTCTTTCTCTCGACTAAGAAGAAACTGCCTAACAAGACTTATGTGCTCAAAACTCCGACTTGCACTAGTGCTATAAAAAGACTAGAGCTAGTGCTGAAAAACTCTATTCTTAACATGAATATGAGAACTGCAAACTTATACTCTTTTGTCTAAGGCTTATTTGACTACAGCCAAGGATGCCACTGTTACTGATAATACTAGAAACCGGGCATTGATTACGAGGCACTAGGCTCTCAACAGTGCATAACGATACTTCACCTAATAAATACATACTTCTTCCCAGGCGGATTCTTTAACCCTGACCTTGGAGCCTTACTTTCTGGGGGCGGGTACCAAACCTATGTCTCATTTCTTTGATTCTGACTTGAACTTACCTTAAATCTGGGTTTTACCCTGCCAACTACCAACTTCAAAGCTGTCTTTCATGTCCCTAGGGCAGACTTTCCTTTCTATTGGTCTGCCACTCCCTCCCTCCATTTTGTAGTTGTAGCGGAATGGCATATAACCCTGTCTTGAAGTCCTGCTTGTTTGTTTTGGCCTCTCTATTGAAGGTACCTCACTAAGATAGGGCAGAATAAAACTCAGCATTACTAGCTCCACTCTTGGGCTACAAAGGACAATTATGTTGTTTTAGCTTCGATCCTATAGACTTATGAGCTAATTCCTAGTTTAGAGTTTGAGTATTACTTGCCTTGCCCGTACCAGTTCATTTCTTATTGATAGTATTAAAAGAAAAAAAGTAAGGGATGGTAGGCTTAGACACCGGAAAGGTAGAACTTGGGAAACGGATAGTATCAAAAGTAAGGGGAGGTTGTATTGAAACAAGAGATCTATTTTGACAAACAAGGTAAAATGGTACTATTAGGCTTTAGTGTTGGGAATAGAAGCAAGGCAAGGGTATAGGCCCATAAGTAGTAGCGAAAGAGTTCTAGTTGGGAAAAGCACACTAATAAGCGGGAAGGTCAGCTTCGGTGTCGGTAGGCTTTCAGCACCCTATTGAAAGTTCCAGTCTCGTAGTCAGTCTTGTTTTTGGTAGGCTTTCAGCACCTTTATTCTTAGTCCAGTCTATTGGCGTAGTAGCACAGGCTCTTAGGATGCCCAGTGAAAGAAAGAGTTCTATTTCATATTGGAAGGGGCAACTAGAAGAGTGAAATACAAAAGTAAGGCTTGGACTACTCTTTTCCTATTATAGTAGATGCAATAGATCGTACCTAACTTATACTACAAATACTTCTTAGGTGCTATATCATACCTGTATTCTCCCCTTATTATTCTGTGTATTACTAGTGAAAATCCCTAGCCAATTTGATACTACTTAGTAGCTGGGGATCGTACCCATATTCTCTATTACTATTTCCATTCTTTTAGTTAATAGCTAGATGCACTAGATCCTATACACCACCTATTAGTAGTCGGATAGCTCCGTATCAATACAATAAAAGAACAGGAGATAGCTTCCTCAGTGCCAATTCCATTATATTCTACTATAATAGAGTTTCTTCAGTGCCAATTCTATTCTTTCTTTGATGCGAGGTTCCCTAACGGTAGAGACGTCAACAGTGCCCAAGCAAACAACAACCCCGTGTATGGTACGTCACCCTAACCCTATTGATTTAACTAAACCAACCCCATCCGCATATGGAACAAAGCTACCCTACTATATTTATTGTATTAATAGAAATAGAACTTGCTGTTTTGGACCAATAAACTAGAAGCAAATGCTATTGGAATTACTATAATCAAACGACTAGCAAACCCATTCCAATATATGCTAATTCATTATTTTATTAAACTAAGCTAACGTAATAAAGAATTGCACAATGAAAAGCAGGAGTATGGGAATGAAAACAAAGGTTGTCAGTTGGGTAGTTAACATTGGAAGAATCAAAGCTATGCCCCCTCAAAAAAAGAATGCGAGACAGGAGCGTTAGCTTGAAACAAGAGAATGGGGCTGGTCGGCATGTCAGTAATAAGAGGAGTTAGTGGATAGCAGTCCTGTCAGCACTAGCAGAGTTCCTAGTGGATAGATCCATTCTTGTAGTTAAGTAGTCTTAGAATGAAAGTCGAGGGCGAAGCCACAACTACTTACGCTAATAATGTTGATAGTACAATACTTTAAAGGGCTAGGCACTAGGAAAGCCATAATCAAGGTGTTGGTTAAGGGCAAGAAAAGAAGGCTTCATTCTCAAAGTCAAACCTATGGGAAACGACTCGAAGGTCAAAAAAGCTTTCTTACGTAAGCACCTGCTCCATACGAGACTGGAACTTCTCTTGCTACACCATTAAGAAGTCTTGACCAGTAGGGCTAGGAATGGAACTTGCACCGAGGCAAACTGCACAGGAATCCCTCTTTCGAGCAGTTGACACAGAGGAAACAATCACTTCTCTTGCGGACAGAGAAATTCATCACTTGAACTTATATGCTATGTTAGCCGTAGCGAACGTTCTTATATAGTAGATAATGTAGAGAACTCCTAAGGTCGAAACAAAACAAAAGGATTTATGGCGGAAAATGCATTTCAGGGGTCATGGCAAAAGTAGGTGGCTACAAAGTCAAAAAGTATTAACCTAGCCTAGCTATAGGGACAGTTAGTCCTGTGAAAACTCACTATATGGGATGGGGCAACCAGTGCTTTGTTAGTACTTGTGCTTCTGCGCTCCAATCTACCAGATTCGATTAATGATTTGACTGCGCTAAGATCTGATGCTTCTGTGCTAAAATCCATTCGTAGATAATGGCCTTCTTCCGCTTCCGTATCAGGTGCGAGTTCCTTTGCTTGTTGAGTCAGGAGCTGTGCTAAAGGAAGCTGTCATATACGAGTCTCCTCTTTCAGCATTTCGTTACTGACGCTTCACTTCTTCTCTTTATCTACTCCCCTGATGTATTACTATTATTGCTCCTATTCCTCTCCCCGTATACAGTATCTTATCGAGTTCCCGCTTCTGATTGAGTTACTACTCTTGACAGGATGTATTACTTGACTTATGCTTCAATTCCCGTAGATTCTCTTTATTCGACTCAAGCCTCAGAGACATATACAGCATATGATCTTGTTCCCGCTTCGGCATATGATCTTGTTCCCTACTCTTCTCTTTTCTGTGAAGAATTGAATGTTGCCCAACCCGTTAGTTATGAATGAGATTGAACTGAAGCTATATATTGAAGGAATACACCTATACCTATTAACTCTTTGAAGGAATACACCTATACCTATGAACTCCGTTAGCGCCTCACACCTTAGCCGAAAACTGGACGGGAATCTTTCCCTGACAAATATGAAGTGGTCAACTCAAACATATATTTCTGCACTGTTATGCTCTAATTACCCCATTTCCATACTAAACGATACGAGCCCCGAGCCGAGCTTCTTTCTACGCTTTCCACTTGACCTTTAGCCTGTTGAGTAAACTAATCATTCAACAACTCCTGTTAACGCAGATAATCTTGTTTCTCTTCCCTTAATCCTGTTTGAACGCCTGATTGAGAGCTACTTATGGCATTTGCATCTTTGACTTACGCTAACGGAGATGTACTTGCACTTTAGCCAACACCTTTCCTTATACTTAACGGGAACTTTACATTCTCCACAACACCTTGCTTCCTTTTCCTTGTAAGTAAGATATTCTTTGTCTTCCTTGTAAGAGAAAAAGCACTTGGTCATAAATAGGTTATAAGTTGTTATTTATCTGTATTCTTTTTGCTTGTATCTTTGTAAACCTCTCCCGCAAGTGAAGTTTCATCTCTAGAGCACCTGATATAGAATGAAGTAAGGATACTGCTGATTCTGTTACCGCCGAACCATAACCTCTCTTCTCTCCACAAGGAGCTACAGTGGCACTGAACCAACTCACTACTCGGTGTTGGCAGGCTTTCACCACCTTTATTGAGAATACAAGGGTAGGCGGTAAGATATTCCTGCCCTGAACCCTTACCTTGAGACTATTTCCTTGTACTTCGCGCAGGAGAAGCCAGTTTAACACATCTTATTCTGATCCAGCTCCATCTTCTAACCCAGAACTCTACTTTACTTCTTCCGCTTTAGATCTTGATTCTACTCTAAGCTTATTATCTAGAAACTGCCTCTTCTTGAGTCGATTCAACCCGAACGTCACTTTCAGGTCTTGTGATCCTACAGCAACACAAGAACTCAATCTTGTAACTACTGATTCTCGAGTTGACTTTCTTCGCACAAGAACAAGAACAGGAGCTGGCCATGATACTGAATCTGACCTACCTTAACCTAGCTTTCCAAGCAATTCGAGTCATACATATGATGAAAGTAGAACTGAGCTCCTTTCACTCGCCCCTTGCTTCGCCGTTACTTGTTGTCTTGCCCGAACTCTCTCATACACTTGTTTATTGTGACTAAACTAATAAGAATCTTTCGAGGGCAGAAGATCTTCTTGCTTGTTCTCTTGCTACTAAAATAATTGCTTACTCTAACTCGAATATAAGTGATTCAGATTACCCTTCCCTTATATACTAAACAAGCTTCTTTCGCACTGTTCCATGAGACTAAACCTCTGCTGTTGAGAATTATGTCTTCCATTGTCTCTTTTCTGTCGAACCCAACTAAAATTCAATAAGCGTTAGGCAAAACTAAGAATGAATTTATAACAACTTCCATTAGCGCAGAGTAAAACTGCACAGGAATCTTTCGAGCACCCTGAAAAGGACTTGCTCATTAACCTTAGGACTTGTTATTGAAAGAGATGATCTTCCTTTTTATTCTCTATATGGGTGGACAACATCTTTCTGTCCAGCTTAGCTTACCATTGACACCGCTGCGGATTAAGTAAGATCTTCTTCTATTCACGATGAAACTGGAACAAAAAGAGAGACTCGGGAGAGGAGACTCGTAACAGACACAAGCTATAGTAATAACTATCGTTCTTATTTGTTATTCACTTATATAGCGTGAATTATTATATGCTATTGTTCCGTCACGAGATATATTATATGCTATTGTTTCGTGTTCTTGTTTATGCTGCTGACAATGCTCGAACGTAACTGGAACTTTCTACTTCCATTCTCCCTTCGTAGCTTGCGGATGACCTTACTTTAGCCTATTCTTTACCGAATCTATACTAAACTTGTTCTTTTGCCGACCTTACCTCTCCTTTAAGTTCTGAACCACTGTTTGCTGATTACTTTTGCACCTCTGATTCTTAAAACAATGAAAGTAAAGCCTTAGATACAAGCACAATTACCTCTCTCAACCGACCCGAACCCAACCTTTTCTTTCGCACTCGAACTTGACTTGATTTTCCACTTGCTGCTGACGAAACAAGTAAATCATATCCTTATCTTTCACTGTAAACTACTTTACCTTTAGCCGAGTTAACAAATACTTCTCTTTTGAGATCCGAGTCAACAAATACTGACGTTGCTTATTTGCATCTTGTTCTTGTTCCGTAGCTTGTTGAAACTTCTTTTCGGATTTATTATGTAAGATATGAACCCCCCCCCTATTACTGCTGGCTCAAGACACCCCGAAAGGAAGCTCACATTATTACCTCAAAAGTAAGCTAAGGCACCAAAGGCTTTGTTGAGTTAAGTGAGTGTAGAGTCAGAAGGGCAGTTGTGTTACTATGTTCTATATGTTGTATAAAGCTCTCTTCTTACTCCAGTTCTATTCATTTCCATTCTATTCCTTAGAATAAGCCGTTGTGAACTTTCGGCCTATAATATGAGTTTTGGAAGCTTCAAGTCAGCAGTAAGCAATAAGACGTTAGCAGACCTGTTACTTTGTTAGCAGACCTGTTACTTTGTTATATTAGTTGTCTAGTAGGTTAGCAGACCTGTTACTTTGTGGTTATATTTGTAAGTTATATAGTTGTCGTAAAGAGAAACCGGCAAGCTGCATTTGTAGTTACTTGCCCCATCTTTCATTCTTGCTTATATAAGAGAACAGATTCAACAGCTTCTCTTGTCTATTCTAGAGCTTACTTGAGAACTGCTTCCCCTTCTTTGGAATCTTATGATACTGGACCTGGACCTGGCAATACTGAACTACTGAATTGAACAAGTATGTAGAAGTCAAGATCCAATCTTTTTTTCAGTGAGTTTTTAAAGAGAAGTTAATTCCAAAACACCACCCTCTAAGCAAGCTAGCTATTTTACCTCACTGCCATGGCTATCCCGAGCTAGCAATCCATAGTCGTAAGCCTCCCTTACCCACAACCCAAACCTGTGACCCTCAATTCAAGTCGAGTCGAGGTCGCGGCAAGGTAAGAATGAAACTCAGAAGTTGAAGAATGGAACCAGTACAACTCAGAATGCAACTAAGCAGTATCAGGATGAAACCAAGCCAAGCAACGGGATGAGCAACGGTAGTTGCGAATGCTAATTAGAACCAAGTCCTGTGTTCGCCACCGATCCCCTGCATCCAGTATAAGACTAATAACTCATGGGGCGCAGTTCAAGAATGGAAACAGTGCCTAGTAAGAATGAAACCCTAGCTACTAAGACTACAACTACTAACAACTAAACTAAGACACCTAACTACCAGAACTAGACTAGTGCTACTCAGAATGAAACCAGTACCACCAATTCTCCGATAGTTTCAGAATAAACAAGGACAGGCCAGGTTCTATCACTGAAGAGGAGGAAGGTATACACCACAAGGGCCGAGTATTTATAGTTCGCGTTACTAGTTCACTTTAGCTGTTAATTAGGACTCCTACATAACGAGTTATAATGTCAATATTTGTTGCTATGTGTTTGTGAGCCAGAGCTAGATAGGCTGAAACAACTGATTGAGAGTACCCTGCTTGAACACCAGATCGAGAGCGCCGAGTACCCTGTGTCCTTTTGAGTCTTCCCTGAACAACCATAAAGATTAATGGAATAAATGAACTAGTTTTAGCCTAACATCTGTACCTTCTTGCTTATCTACCTCGTTTCATTCTGCCCCGATGACTTCCCCTTTCCTGGCCTCACCCCCCAAGAGTCAAAATACATAGGACACTTGCTCATAATTCTATAACATCCGAACGAAACCCCCCTCTTGATACAAATAAAGAGAAGAATGAAACTGTAACTGCTGATTCTTTAGTAGACCTAACTGGCACTGCTTCTTATCGAGTAGACTAAATTCGAACCTATACGTCAATTACCTCCTCTCTTGGAGACTTTGCTGGCACCGTTATACTTCTCTTGGAGACTAGGATGAAACAAGGGATTACTTTATCACAGGCACTGGGGATGACACTAGAACTTGACCTTAACTGCACCTTTCCACTCTACCAACTCAGTTAAAAGAAACCTCGAACTGTGGAACTAGGCATTCTTCTCTCTAAGACTAGGCTCCCCCGCTCCCTTATGATTATACTTAATAGTATTAGTCCGGATATCCCTTACCAAGTAGTAAACAAATAAATCAACTAGAAACTTGCAACTACAGTATGAGTTATCAAAAGTGCTGTGCCCTTAAGTCATTGGGAAAGTCAACTATGTTTCGGTAAATTAGATGTATTCCTAGGTTAGCGAGTTGCAGCAGTTAGCTTGTTTAGTGGGTGCGGCTAGAGAGGAGCCTAATGAAGGTAGAAAAGAGCCAGAGGTGGATTAGAGCCCGGTGCCAGTTCCTGCTCGAGGAAGAGTTTCATCTGTGTTTTCACCCCTCGTTTCATCCGATATGGAAGCCTATATAGTGTTTATTCGGTAATTGGCTTGGCCTTTCCCTTTGCTTATCGAGCTGGCCTAAATCATTACTATTGGAAATGACATCTTATTATAAGCTAATAATTGGAATTCAAGCCGGTTTACTCTCCATAACACCGATGAACAAAGTAAAGTAAAGCTTCTGCTTCAAAGCCAGTACCCGATTTAGTAGTTGTTGGAGACGAGTCAGCTGCAATCGATTCTCAATCATAAAGTATGGTTTCGGGTGTTGGTGCAAGGCTTACCTCTTAATTAGTTGACAGCAGGGTTCATAGTCTAGGTCCCTATTAAGAATACGTAGTTGACAGCAGGGTTCGAAGATTCAATTAAATAAATGTTGTAAGAAGAAACTGAATGAGGAGCTAGGTACAGAACTGAGAAGATACCGCTCTGTTCACCAACTCACCAAAACCCGGGGGCAAAGCTACTACTGTCGACTTAACTGCTACTAACACCAGAGATTGACCAAACAAGTAGAGTCATTGGCTTTTTCATCTCTAACACCCAAGAGAAGAAGCAAGGGTACCAAGCATAAGGTATCTCGAAAGCAAGGAGGGAAAGCCAAGTCAAAGGAATAGGAATAAGCACTAAGCAATTGAAGCCCTAGATGCTGTAGGGTAAGGAACTTTTAATCTCTAGTTGAGCCAACATCTCGAAAGCAAGGAGGGAAATCCAAGTCAAAGGAATAGGAATAAGCACTAAGCAATTGAAGCCCTAGATGCTGTAGGGTAAGGAACTTTGAATCTCTAGTTGAGCCAACAAGTCAAGTATCCGCCCTGCAACTAGTAGTAGTCCAGGTATTATATAAGAATTAAGGTCTAGGGACCATAGGTAAGAGAAGGAGTTCACCCTAATATAAGTAAGGGCAAGCCGACAAGTCAGTCAGTATTAAAATAAGACAAGAGAGACAGGTCTGATCTAGTGGATTCTAATAAGTATACGTTGCTTTCCTACTTGCTACGTTTTTGAGTGTCTTGCCGAGTCTTGATCCAACAAGCAGACAAGAGGATTTAGCCATCCTTAATAAGTAAGGGCACCACTCACTTTGCTAACAAATGACCAACCCAACCCCCCCGCTCGCTAACGCCATGAATACAGTACTCCATAGGGGCACCGAACTCACAAGCATTATTGGTTTTAGTAGAGTAGAAGTGACTTGTTGTATCAGGTAAGGAAGCCGAATCTACTATCGAATCAATTCAGGTATTCTACTTCTTATTGGAAAGAGTACATGGGAATTCATCTCTTTGGGCAGCAGACTTCACTCGAACCACCTTGAAACAAAGAATGAAACCAGTAAGGGCAAGAATGCAACTATAAGTCATTAAAGAATTTCACTCACAAATAGGAAAGCCAGAAGGGTAGGAATCAAACTGGCATTAAAGAATGAAACAATAAAACAATAAATAAAGAAATAAGGAAATACAGTAAAGGCTTTGTTGCGCTGAAGCGGGTAATTAACCGAACACTGGACTAAAACACAAGACAGGTCTTCCAGCTACCCGGCACCCGAAACAATAACTTCCTTTGATACTTTAACTGAAACTCTAGCCACTGAGTCTGGGCCTGGCAATACAGTTCGACGAATAGAACCTAGCTCATGATTCTTTTTCTTACCTTGCCAACCTAACCTGGCTAACTGGAATTCTTACATCATAGTAAAGAGCACATACAAATAGCACGGAGCACGGAGGTTATCCAACTAACTGAGTTATTACAAGCCCAGAGTGAACCTGTATCCGCCCTGCAACTAGATCTAGCTGGTATTACCATTATTCTGCATAAGGTATAAGAATGAGCATGAAACAAGGTATTCTGCTCTCACTGGAACTGGCCTACTTTCTTTTAAATGAAATTCTTCAATGAAAACTAGATCGTACCTTATCTTATCTACTGAGTAGCCTTAGATGCGGGTTGAAATTCCTGCTTGTTCGGAAAGAAAAGGTGTTGGTGCAGAGCCAGATCCACCAGGAGTCAAGTAGCGAGGGTTGTAAGTTAGGAAGAAATCTAGTTCAGTACTTGTAAATAGGGTTCACTCACTCAATCAAGTAAACCCCTGCCGCTACACATTAGTTGTGTCTTGGTTAGTGGTTTTATGGGAAATCAATCATTGCTGTTAAATAGTGCATTTGAAACCAATATATTGAGGGTTCAGGGCATTTGTAGTAGTAGCTTGGCCTCTCTTCTTTAAAGCACTACCGGTAAGTAACTGATTCCCGCTGTTACTAATTGAACTGTCTCTCTTGCCTGCTTGCCTATCAGTCCTTCACCCAGCTTCCTCACCTCATAGCTCAATTCTTATCTTAGTAGCAAATGCGCTATCTCGTACCTTTCTATGGTGCTTCTTTTATTGGCTTTCCCGAGATCATATATATCTCTTTGGAAGCTATGAAAGGTCTAATTTCTTATATATTAATTGTGACCGGTGTTACCGGACCGGAGCTACTGTCGAATGGACTGTTCGAGTTGACAATTTCTTATTTAGGCGGTTCAGAATCAATTCCTAGCTTTGATGCGGGAAGGTAATGTGCGGGAAGTTCTGAGTCTTGTTCGGATAGCCGTGCACCAGTTCGAGTTTCATCCTATTTAGAAGCAGTTATAAAGTAAGGTTATGACCAGTGCAAATAAAGAAATCGGTCATATTAGTCATAGCATAATATAAGTTATTCTCTACTTAGAGTTACCGATGCCATTTCTTAAATCAGTCATATCAGTCATTGCTAAGGTATAAGGGTCCGATCGTAAGCATTAACCACGCGGATAAGAGTTACCTTCTTCTATCATACGGTTAGTTACCAACCAGAGCAGAGGTCGAGTCAACCACTTTATCCATTTGCTATGTTTTTTCCCGTGTTTCTTCAATAATCTCATTTCCATCTAGTCCCTCAGGAGGGAAATTGACTTGGCTACGAAAAAACACGGAAAACAACCTACCGCGCAACGCGAACACGGGACTTGGTTATAACAGGTTATAACTGTTTATTTATTGCCGACGCATAACGTCTTACACCGTTGCTTGTCTATCCATTGCTTGCCCCATGACTTTTTCATCAAAAATGGGTGCTATAGGAGGGAAAACACCTTTGCTCTTCAAAATCCCGGGTTTCGTCCACTTTTTCATTTCCATCAGGTCCCTCAGGAGGGAAAAGACCTTTGCTACCTTTTTTTCCGGGAACTAGCTCCCAAAAATAGGACTTGGTAATAACTTGTTATATCTATTATTGTTACTATCGCCGAACTAAGGACTTGTTTCTAACTTCCTATAACACCGCCCAACGTCTTACTCAGCATTCGCTACTACGTAGCTCATCCCGTTGCTTGGTCGTAACGTTAGTAGTTACTTGCCTGATGAACTTGACTCAGAATAGAACTCGATAGTCAAAGAATGAAAGTGAGCCAGAGGAAAGGCTCTTATAGTAAGTTAAGGAGTTGGAAAGTAAGAATCAAATTAGTAAGTCAAAGAATGAAACAGTAATAGTCAAAGAAAGAATCCAACTAAGTGGTCAAAGCCCAGCTACTAGAGCAACAAATACAGAATGAACCAAGGTAGTTACAGAACGAAACTAGTCCGGTGGAAGAATGGAACTAAGTAGTTTAAGAATGAAACAGTAGTCCAGTGTATCAGAATTCAACCAGTAAGCAGAAGACTCAGAGAACTATAAAACTACTAAGATCAGAATTGAACCACCCTATGACCAGATCTCCAGTACTGAAAGTAAAGAATTGAACTAGCCCCCAAAGTACTGAAAATAAAGAATTGCTACCTTTTTTACCGGGTTTCCATGAGCCAAGCAACGACGAAAGGCGTTGTGCGGCAGCACAACAAAGAGGGAGTTATCACTAGTTATAACCAAGTCCTGTGTCCGGGATTTCTTTGGATCGGTTTAGGAGGGAAAAGACCTTTGCTACCTTTTTTCCCGGGTTTCCATGAAATTTATGTATTTTTCATCGGTCTATTAGCGAAAATTCCTTTGCAACGAAAAAACACGGGTTTCCATGAAAAGTAAATCTGTTTCGGGTGCTCTATTAGCTAAAATCTAGTTGCTGCCTTTTTTCCCGTGTTTTGGTGAACTTGACTCAGAATTGAACTCATAAGGTAGGAAGTCAGAATTGAACTAATAGGTGAGCTAGTAGGAAAGTAAGAATTCCACTCGGTAGTCTAAGAATGAAACTAGCCCAGCTGTAGGCGTAAGAGCACATAGTAAGTTAGAAGCCAAGCAACCTCGGAAAGCACTCTCCCAAGAAACAAGAAGAGAATAAAGTACTATGGATCGGATATAGTAATTGAACTGTAGGGCATGTTCTAGAAAGTTGTAATTGAAACTCCCCTCGCTCGCACTGCTTCTGCTCCCTATAAGAGATATAACCAACCAACCTGCTGTGCAACTAAAGTACTGTTAAATGCCCTGCCCAAGCTCTACTACTGAGAAAGAATAAAGGAAAGCTGTTTACTTACTGATATCTATTCTATAGAAGGAAAGAAAGCCTTTTTGTGCAGAGGAAGCACCCCAAGAAACTGGGCTAGTTGACGAAACCTGGAGTGGTAAAGAAAGACATAAAGTAAGTATATAGAGTAGTATAGTAAGTATATAGAGTATAGATAAGATAAAAGTCTATAAGTATATAAGTCTAAGAGGAGCAAGTTTATACTAGTAGATGAGACAGGTATCGGAGGGATCAAAATCAAGAGTTAAGAAAGGAGTTAGTGTAATGGAATTGCCTAGGAACAGCTTCACCCCCAACTTTAAGCCATGGTAAACTAATCAAATGTAGAATTAACCTCGCTCGTAAGAGAGTCTTCCCAAAACTCTTCGTAGCCCCCACCACAAATAAAGAATTTCACTCCATAGTAATAGAGCAAAGGTCATAATTGAACTCCCTAAGGCAAGCAATAACTAGAGAAGGCGTAGGAACAAGATCATAAGCCGGGTTTCCAGCCCCAACAAGTAAAGGTATAGATCATTTAGTACTGTTCTTGATTTCCTCGCCCAAACTTATTAGGGGAGTTTGACCACACAGACAAAACAAAGGATGAAACTAGACTAGAAGGATATGATACGGAAGTATACTACTTTACTTCTTCTGATAACCCACCTGTTGTCTTCTCAACTTATTATAGAGGCCACTTCTATGGTATTTCTCTTTAATTGCCTCTATATCCTCAAGTGCTTTCTTCGTCGTCTTCGTCAGCTTATACTTTTTTTTTATTGTATTGTAGATGAAAGTGAAACTTCACTTTATAATTGCACAAGCGTCAAGCACCTTTGATTCTCCAATTACCGGTTTGTTATGGGATGGATCCATTAAGTAAAGACATAGCTATTTCCTTTCTTATTCCCCCACCCCACCTTAACCTCAACTCATGAACTTAGGGCATCAAAGGCCAGGCCAGTACTATCTTTCTTTATCCTCTGCTCCGACCTCTCCTTTGAGTTAATAAACGTAAACAGGACTTTAACTTGCGCTGGCAAAAACACTCACATTAGCACTTTTGCTTATCTTCTGGAACTTGCTTGTTCCTCCGTATGCCCTTTTAGCTTAGTTGCTAAGGTCGAAAACTTTAACAAATGCAGGACTTGCACTGCTATTTATGTATCAGGTACGTGGGCATTCTCTGAGGCTTCTTCTCGAGTCGACAAAACGTATGACTTTCGAACAACACTTTCAGATTACCCGCCTTATATACGATACTTTTGTGAACTACAATTAATTCTCTTACTCTTAATAAAGAATTCTCTTCGCGCATTAGGAACTTTCAAACAGTACTTTCTTTCAGTTCAAATCACCTTTGCTTGTTGAGCTGGTGAGGATACTTTACCTTTGACTTCCAGGGGTTCTACGGATCCCTTACCACTTTTCAATTGAATTAAAGAATATGGTTTCCATACCGCAACTCTGGTATTGAATTGTGCTTAATCCATCTTTGATACCTATGTAGACAAATACAGATTCAAAAGCACTACTACTTTAAGAAGGGGCTTGAAACCCACTCTTCTTAGAATGCACTACATCGTACCCTTATACCTTGCCGACCTATCCAAAGAATGAAACTACTTTCCATGTGTTTGGGCAAAATTGACTATAGAGGCCTCTTCTACTCGACTAAAAGAATCGATTGTTGCTGACTCTCTCTGCTCATCCCATAGCTTTACCCTTATTTGCATTCTTTGTATTCCCTTTAGACAGTAGCAACTGTGTTTCATGTGATAACAGTCTTGTATAAAGTTAGCATAGGCTCTTTTCAATTCCTAAGTGTATGACATGCAGTGTAATTTCAATTCACGAGTAGCGTCCGGTGAGTGCCATATGAGATGGGTCCAGACTTCAGAAGTGGTTAAAAGATCTTACTTATGAGTTCCGTACCTAAAAATCTTTTTTTAATAGCTTTAAAGTGAGATTGCTTGGGCTTAGATTGAAATCTAGTACAAAGTCCAACACTAAATGTAATGTTCGGTCTAGTTGCGGTGAGATATAGTAAACTACCTATCATACCCCTATAAGTCTTTTGATCAAAATTTTCTCCATCATGGTCCATATCTAACTTTATGGAAATGCTCAGTGGTGTGTTAATAGCCTTAGAACTATTTATATTGAACCATTGTAATAGATCTAAGGCATATTAGTTTGACTAACAAAAATTTCATCACTTAGTTGCTTAATTTGTAATCCTAAGAAAAAGATTAATTTGCCTATTAAGCTTATTTCAAATTCTTGGCTCATACTTTTCTTAAAAGATTCACATAAAGACTCATTCGTAAAACCAAAAACAATATCATTAATAAAAATTTAAACAATAAAAAAATTATTTTTAAAATTTTTAATAAATAATATAGTATTAACCTTGCCTTTTAAGAAATTATTTTGAACAAGGAAAGAACTAAGCCTTTCATATCATGCCCTTGGGGCTTATTTTAATCCATAGAGAGCCTTAGATAACTTAAGCACATGATTAAGAAAAAGAGCATTCTCAAATCCGGATGGTTATTCAAAATAAACTTCTTAAAAAATAAAGTCATTTAGAAAAGCACTTTTAATATCTATTTGAAATAACTTAAAATTATTATAACAAGCATAGGAGTGAAGGTTTCTTCATAATTGATACATTCTTCTTAGTTGAAACCTTTAGCCACTAATCTAGCCTAGTTCCTAACCCTAACCATGACACCAAGCTCATCTTGCTTGTTTCTAAAGACCCATTTAGTACCAATTACTAAATAGTCACTAGGTCTAAGAATAAGCTTCCACACATTATTTCTCTCGAATTGATTTAACTCCTTTTGCATTGCAATAACTAACGAATCATCTTTTAGGGCTTCATCAATGCATTTTGGTCCAATTTGAGATAAGAAGGCTGCATTAGCACAAAAATTCTTAAATGAAGAGTGAGTTTGAATACCTTTTGATGTGTCTCCTATAATTAGCTCCTTAGGATGAGCATATACATCTATTTCTTAGGTAACGATATTTTGGAAGAGGATACATCTAAGTATTAGGAATGAGTCGACACTAAGAGGGGGGGGGGGGTGAATTAGTGCAACGGATAAAAACGTTGATTTTATAAAATCATTGTTTTGATTAAACCTGTTTCGGAAAGATATTAAACTTGAAAGCGTTCGTAAGAGTGTAATGAGAAAGTATAGCAAGTAAGAAAGTTTATAGTCAGGTCAATTGCATAAATAGAAATGCAAACCAGATTTTTATAATGGTTCAGTCGTCATGACCTATATCCACTCCACCGATTCCTCTTCCGTCGAGGCCACCGGCATCCACTAACGATCTTCCTTCAATAGGTGAAGATCAACTACCCTTTTACACTCTTTCTCCTTTTCACGGGTTTAGGAGACAACCCTTGTAACCTCTTTTTCTTAGACCTCACTTCTCCCTTTAGAAGAATTTTTTAAATACTAGGAAGAAGGGACTCTAAATCCTAAGAGAGTTTCCAATTTTTCTTTCCCCCTTTTTCAACTTAATTTCATGCTTAATTCTTTCTACTCCATGCAGGAATAGCTGGGATATTTATAGACCCCAAATGACTTCAAAATTAAAGCCAAAAAAGGTCTTATCCTGGGTTTCCCGAGTCCTAGCGATACCATTGCCTATGCTGGGTGATACCACATCCTACAGCACTAACACAAGACGGTACCACCATCCAATCTGATGGTACCACCACCCAATCTGGTGGTACCATCGCTTGGGAGACTATGTCTGGGTGGTACCATCGCCCAAACTGGTGGTACCACCGCTTGACAATCTTGGAGACTGAGTCTGGGTAGTACTGTAACATCTCTTATTTTTGAAAATTTATAAGGACTTATTTGTAAATATGAGGATTTTTGTTTAATAATTCTTTAGCACTAAATATTTTTTTATATATATTGAAAGTATTGTGAGGGACCAAAAGGTGAATCTCATTAATTGGAGGTGATTTGTGAAAGATTCACATTAAGAAAAAAA
>LVTN01001538.1:47947-60693 GCA_001649415.1 Musa itinerans
CGCCGTCATCTCCACCACCGCAGATCATCCTTTGATCTCCCTGTGAATTGCAACAGGTTCTGGTTTCTTACTGTTAGAACTCTAACTAGGAGAGTCCTAATTGAGAGAGGCATTTATGTAAAACCTACCTAAGCCGACCCTTATTAAAGAGGTGAAGAGGCCGGCTAGGATTAGGAGGTTGTTTCTTAGAGAAGAATTAGGAGTTGTAAAGGAATAGGAGTCTTGAGTAGGAGTCCTATTAGGAGTTAGGGTTTAGAAGCCCTATAAATAGCCATGTATTCCTCCTCTTTTGATAGGCAATAGATGAATCTTTTCTGCAGCCTTTGAGCAGCAACTTGAAGGGAGGAACCCCTATAGAGTTCCAAGGAGGCCGATCCCCTAAAGAGATCAACCCCAAGTTTTTGAATCTGCTAGGGTTCTATCAGAAATCCTCCTCTATTTCGCCGAGAAGAGAAGATGAGGAGCATGCAGAGCTACCAACCCTCTTTTTTTTTCCATTTCTCTGATGAGAAGGGGAAGATGGCAAGCTGGGAGCTGCGTGCAGAGTTGATCCCTGTTCAGGGGTCTATTACACGATCTGTTCCTACAACCGATCTGTTACACGATCTCGCAGAAGGAGAGACCCAAAATCCTCCTCTGTTCATGTAAGAGGAAGAAGACAAGCAGAGGATGCGATCTCCCTCCTCCTCCAATCGATCTCGTTGGCCAATCGCTCCTTGAGAATAGAAATCTCTGCCCCTTTCCTCGTCGTCGCCCTCCCAATCGCGTATGGATCAGAGGGTTTCAAGGTGGGAGGGCTACACACTCGCCGCCCCAAGGATCTCTACTAACAGTTTCCCCTCCTCTGTTCCACGAGAGAAAGAAGAGGAGCCACCGGGCCCCTTTTCCCTGATGACAAGAGGAAGAAGGAGAGCAGGGGAAAGGGTGCAGTACAGAGAGGAGCGATCCTCTCTCCGATCACCTGCTTTAGTGTTGGTGTGATCACACCCAAATTTTGTTTGTCGTCCATCTCCCACATGCATGTCACGACCAGAGACCCTGTGCATGGGCCATGCATGGCGGATTCGACCCTGTCGTGCAGAAACCATCATAACTTTTTTGGTCGATCTTGGAATAGCTATTGCGACCCCAATTCGTGAAGCACACTCTGAGCCCTATGAGGCTGATTGCAAAGCGGTCACCACAAAAGGGCCCGAAAATCATCATCTCGAGGGACTTCCCAGGGGGTCTCACCCATATTACTACTCTCGCCCAAGCATGCTTAACTTTAAAGTTCTTATGGGATCCGGTGCTTTAGAACTAGTATGATCACACCAAAAATTTTGTTTGTAGTCCATCTCCCACATGCACGTCGTGACCGGAGACCTTGTATGTGGGCCACGCTTGGCGGATTCGACCTAGTCATGTAAAAATCATCATAACATTCTCGGTCGATCTCAGAATAGCTATTGTGACCGCAATCCGTGAAGCACACTTCGAGCCCCACGAGGTTGACTGCGATGAGGTCAACCTTCATCTCAGGGGTCTACGACATCGTCGACTAGGGATAAAAGGGAGTGCAACATGAGGACTTCCCAGTGGGTCACCCATTATTGTACTATTCTCGCCCAAGCACGCTTAATTTCATAGTTCTGATGGGATTCGGTGCTTTAGTGCTGGTGTGATTGCACCCAAATTTCGTTCATTGTCCGTCTCCCACATGCACGTCGTGACCGGAGACCATGTGCATGGGCCACGCGTGGCGGATTTGACCTTATTGTGCAAAAACCTTCATAACTTTCTCGGTCAATCTCAGAATAGCTATGTGACCCCAATCCGTGAAGCACACTCCGATCCCCACGAGGCTGACTACGAAGCGGTCATGACAAAATTATGATGGGATTCGTTGCTTTAGTGTTGGTGTGATCGCAACCATATTTTGATTGTCATCTATCTCCTACATCTACGTCTTAACCAGAGACCCTGTGCGTGGGCCACGCATGGCAGATTCGACCTCGTCATGCAAAAACCATCATAACTTTGTCGGCCGATCTCGTAATAGCTATTGTGACCCCAATCCGTGAAGTACACTCCGAGCCCCACGAGGCTGATAGCGAAGTGGTCACCATAAATTTCAGGCCCGAAAACCATCGTCTCAGGGGTCTATGACATCGTCGACTAGGGACAAAAGGTAGTGCAACATGAAGACGTCCTAGGTGGTTACCCATCCTAGTACTACTCTCACCCAAGTACGCTTAACTTTAGAGTTCTGATGGGATCCGGTGCTTTAGTGCTAGTGTGATCGCACCCAAATTTCGTTCGTCGTCTGTCTCCCACATGCACATCACGATCGGAGACCCCGTGCTTGGGCCATGCATGGCATATTCGACCTTGTCATGCAAAAACCATCATAACTTTCTCGGTCGATCTCGTAATAGCTATTGCGATCCCAATCTGGAAAGCACACTCCGAGCCCCACGAGGCTAACTATGAAACGGTCATGACAAAATTCTGATGGGATTCGTTGCTTTAGTGCTGGTGTGATCACAACCATATTTTGATCGTCGTTTGTCTCCTACATGCATGACGAGACCGGAGACCCTGTGCATGGGCCACGCATGGCGGATTCGACCTCGTTGTGCAAAAACCATTATAACTTTCTCGATCGATATCGAAATAGCTATTCTGACCCCAATTCGCGAAGCACACTTCGAGCCCCATGAGGCTTACTATGAAGAGGTCACCATAAATTTCGGGACCAGAAACCATCGTCTCGGGAGTCTACGTCATCGTCGACTAGGGACAAAAGGGAGTACAACACGAGGACTTCCCAGGGGGTCACCCATCCTAGTACTACTCTCGCCTAAGAATACTTAACTTCAAAGTTCTGATGGGATCCGGTGCTTTAGTGTGTTAGGATCAAGAGCGACACTAAGAGGGGGGGGTGCATTAGTGTAGCGGATAAAATTACATCGGTTCTGAAATTTTTGTACGTTCGATAAAAATCGATATCGAAAATGCTAAACTATAATAGTGTATGGAAGAGTGTAATGAGAAAGTAGAGCAGTGAAGGCAGTTTGTAGTAAAGGTAAATTGCTCAAGACGAAATACAAACTAGAATTTAGAGTAGTTCGGTCGTTGTGACCTACATCCACTTTCGGATTCCTCCTCCATTGAGGTTACCAGAATCCACTAATGGCCTTCATTCAATAGGCGAAGACTAATAACCTTTTACAGCTCTTTCTCATTTTACCGGGTTTAGGAGATAACCTTTTCAAGCCTCACTCCTCTTTCTTGAATGTTTACAAAGCTAAGAGAGGGAGGGGAGGACTCTTTCTCACTTTTACAACACTTAACACCATAGAAATTCAAGAATATGTTAACACTTTCATGCCCTTTCATGCAGAAAAGGGTGGGGTATTTATAGGCCCCAAAAGCTTCAAAATTAGAGCCAAAAAGTATCACATCTCCGGATTTCGAGGTACTGGCGGTACCACCGCCATTATTGGGTGGTTCCACTGCCTGACACCTAACACTAGGCGGTACCACCACCCAGTCTGGGCGGTATGACCACTTGACAGAGCTCAGAGACCGAACTCTAGCAGTACCACTGCTGGCAGCATTAACTGCCAACGGTACCACCGTTGGTAGCATTAACTACTGGTGGTACCACCGCCCAAAGCACCTGGGAGACTGAGTCCCGAGCGGTGCCACTACCGGTCGTGACTTCAAGTGCTGAGTGGGCTATTCAACCAACCCAATGCAGCCCTGTTAAGGGCCCAGTTGGCCCCTATCTAAGTTAGTGGGATTACCTCCCAATCCTAACTCAACTAATGTACTAACTATGATTAAGGGAAGCAATTAGTCAGGTATGTCAATTTTTCTCTTGGCGATCCTCTGGCAAACTTCTCGGCGAGTCTTCTGGTGCACTTCTAGCGAACTCCTGATGAACTCTCGATGATCTTTCGATGAACTCTCGGCAATCTTCTGACGAGCTTTCGGCGACGAACTCTCAGCGATCTTCAAATGAGCTCTCGGCGATCTCTCGATATGTCGTCCGAATCTTCAACTGAAGCCCATCATTTGCTTTACGCCTTACTACTATCATAGTTAATCCTACACACTTATGTCAACACATATATTAGGTCAAACAATTTACCAATTGATTTCATCATCGAAACCCAAGATTCAACAATCTTCCCCTTTTTGATGATGACAACCAATTGGTGATGGAGTTAACCTTAACTCCCCCATCTATATGCTATACTTGAGAAAATACATTCTTGAATTCAAGGTCTTTAAATTCAAGCATCAAATCGATAAGTTAAGTTCATTTAAACTTATCAACATGTACATCATGATACTTATCATGATTTACCAATTCAAAATACGATGCTACATATTTGTCAAAATGATGTCAAGATAGGACATCCATTTACGAATTTCAAATATGAAATTTAGCAAGATGATAATTCTTGATAAAAGATAACAATTCATCAATCCATGGCAAGATATCAATTGTAAATAGCAAGTTGAGCTTATGATATCTTAACATAATGAAAGACATTTATCAAGCATTCATGAGACATTTATTAAGCATTCATGAGACATTTATCAAGCATCTACAATGCAATACACATTGTTTCAAATGTCAAGTTGTCATCAATTTGCCATATTTCTCCCCCCTTGTCATCAACAAAATGGAGAATAATTCAATAATGCAAGTGTGGTAAAAATTCAAGCAAGTTTCTCAATGAATGTATCCAAGCAATAAATGAAGGCAAGCAAAACTCTGCATGATAATTTCTCTTTGAATAAGCTAACATTTTTACTCAAGGGCTTTTTGGTTCTTCTTTAGTTATGCAAGTCACTTTCTTCCTTTGTTATAAGAACAAGAAATGGAAGAAGGGTAAGGAAAGAATCCATGACGACCCAAATTCATGAAAGGATTTGAACCAAGTCAAATTCAAAACAATAAATGAGTTTCATTAAATCATGCTTCAACTTTAACAATGAAAAGAATCAAGAGTATCAAACATAAATCAAATCCGTTACAAACTCAATCAAATTGCCAATCTTGCAAGTCATCATTATACACTAAAAATTCATAAAACTTCTTTCATGAGAAGAGTAAGAAAGAGTTCATGAGAAAGTATAAAAAGAAATCCATGAATAAATTTTATAAAATCTGTTTCTTAATAAGAATTCATAATAGTGAAATCCGTGAAAGATGCCTTTGTCAATAAGGTCAATGGGTGAAGGGACTAAACGTGTAAAATATCATTACATGATAGAGCAAGGGTATAGAGTAAACTTGATACGACATAAATTCATAAAAGCTCCATTCAAGAAATACATAAAGATAGTCCGAAGATGAAATATAACAACTCATGCATTCGATCAGTTTAACATACCTATCTCTCTTTTAATGAAATCAATTTGTTCTTCATTTAAAGGTTTTGTAAAGATATCGGTCAATTGATGTTTCGTATCAATGAATTCTAATATTACATCATGATTATTAACATGATCTCAAATAAAGTGATGCCTAATGTCAAAATGTTTAGCTCTATAGTGTTGAATAGGATTTTTTATTAAACATATTGCACTTGTGTTATTATATTTTATGAGAATATTCTTAAGATAAATTCTATAATCTTTTAATGTATTTTTCATCTATACGACTTGTGCACAACATGCACTAGCCGCTATGTATTCGGCTTCGATCTTAGATAGTGCAACCAAGTTTTATTTCTTGGAAGACTAAGAGATATGTGCATGACCTAAGAATTGACATGTTTCGGATGTGCTTTTTCTATCTAATCTATATCTATCAAAATCCGCATCAGCATAAGCAATTAATTCAAAGTTTTCAGATTTTGGATGCCATAATCCTAGATTAGTGGTTCCTTTAAGATATCTAAAGATTCTTTTAACTGCTTTAAGATGAGATAGCTTAGGATTAGATTGAAACCTAGTACAAAGTCCTATGCTAAACATGATATCCAGTCTTGTTGTGGTGAGGTATAGTAAACTACATATGATACCTCTATAAGCTTTTTGATCAAAGCTTTCTCTACTTTTGTCAATGTCTAACTTAGTTGAGGTATTCATAGGAGTATTGATAGCTTTCGAACTATCCATATTAAACCGTTTAAGCAAGTCATGTATATTTTTTTTTACTAAGAAAAGTACCATTACTAAGTTGTTTGATTTATAAGTCTAAAAAGAAGATTAGTTCTCCCATTAGGCTCATTTCAAACTCTAGGCTCTTATTTTTGGCAAATGATTCACATAGAGATTCATTTGTAGAACCAAAAATATTATCATCAACGTAAATTTTAACAATAAAAAATTTATTTTTAAAATTCTTAATAAACAATGTAGTATCGACCTTGCCTTTAGAAAAATTATTTTGGATAATAAATGAGCTAAGTCTCTCATACCAAGCCCTTGGGGCTTGTTTCAATCCATAAAGAGCTTTAGTCAATTTAAATACATGATTAGGAAGATTATCATTCTCAAATCCAGGAGGTTGTTCAACATAAACTTTTTCAAAAATAAAGCCATTAAGAAAAGTACTTTTAACATCCATTTGAAATAACTTAAAATTATTACTACTAGCATAGGCAATGAGTATCCTTATAGCTTCTAATCGTGCCATAGGAGCGAAGGTTTCTTCATAATTGATACATTCTTCTTGGTTGAAACCCTTGGCCACTAATCTAGTCTTGTTCCTAACCACGATACCGCATTCATCTTGCTTGTTTCTGAAGACCCATTTAGTACCAATAACAAAATGGTAATTTGGCCTCGAAACAAGCTTTCATACCTCATTTCTCTCAAATTGGTTCAACTCTTCTTGCATTACAATAACCCATGAATCATCTTTCAAGGCCTCATCAATGTATTTAGGCTTAATTTAAGAAAGAAATGTGACATGGCACAAAAATTTTCTAGAGAAGAATGAGTTTGAACCCATTTTGATGTGTCTCCTCTGATTAGCTCCTTAGGATGAGCATCTACATACTTCTATTCCTTGGGTAAGGATTGTTTAGAAGAAAATGCATCCAAGTTGCTAGATGGAGAAAGGGTTTCATTTAAATTCAAAGCATCAAAATTAAAATCATCATCAAAATCATTTTTCTTAACTCCGAAAACTTCATTAAAAATATCATAAATAGGCTCTTTTGTTAAAGATACGAAAGGCCTTAGAAATAGAAGAATAGCCAAGAAAAATCCCTTCATCGGATTTTGTATCAAACTTTCCTAAGGCATCTTTTTCATTCAAGATCGAGCAACGGAACAACAAGTAGATCCCAAGCAGTTGGACATGGGATCGACCGAGATTACAGAGACATTCCTTATGCACATGGCAGGCCCTTCTTGACAAACTATCTACAATAGACTATATGAAGAGAAGAGGCATTTATCTTGTTAACCGATTCTCCTTTTGTATGCAACAGGAAGAAACTATTGACCACCTCTATTTTGCTTATGACTATACTAAATGAATATGGAAGGAGATTCTTGATGATTTGAACTCAATAGGCTACCGCAACCAAACTTGCGTAAAGAATTAGGTGAACTCATGCAATATTTTTAAAGAAAAGGGCCTCTTACATAATTGGCAAAGGTTACTTTCATATGCGCTATTTGGTGGATGTGGAAGGAGAGATGTAGTAGAATCTTTGACTATCGACACATAAACAATGGTTAGCTTTTGATAGAGATTATTAGAGACTCAAGATGTATGTTGCATGATCTTAAAATGGAGCACTTTACATGAAGAGAGAAATATATTTTTATCAGATTCAGTTTTACTATTAGTTAAAGATCTTGGGGGTTATGTTGAAAAATTGTATGCATCCCATAGTTATATACTTTAATAATATGCTGGACCCTCAAGCAATCTTGGTATATCTAGACATTACATTTTATTTGTTGGCTACATTTAAGAGTCAAAGTCTACAGCATGTGTAGTCATGACTACACATTATTTGTTGGCTATAGTTAGGTGTCATAGTCTATAGCATGTGTAGTCATGACTATCTCTTTGTTTGACCACTCTTGGAGATGAGTTTGTGGAATGAGACCACTTCACCTTTGAGGTGGGGTGCGTTATCCTATCTATAGCATGTGTAGTCATGACTATCTCTTTGTTTGACCACTCTTGGAGATGAGTTTGTGGAATGAGACCACTTCACCTTTGAGGTGGGGTGCGTTATCCTAGATTACTCTATGAGATATCAAGCTTTAGTCTATGGCTTGTATAGACAAAGCTATTTGTACAAACTTCACACTTAATTAATTTACTTTTACTTACCAAACAAAATTTTAAATATGAAACGTTGGGTTTTTTGTTGTTCCACAACTCATAAGGAGTTTTGGAAAGTAATGGTCTTACTAGAACCCTATTCATGACATAACATGTCGTATTTATAGCTTTGGCCCAAAAATATTTGGGTAGGCTATGTTCGTTTAACATGGTTTTTGCCATTTCTTATAAGTTTCTATTTTTTCTTTCTACTACTCCATTTTGTTGAGGATTTCTTATAGTAGAGAAATTATAGTTGTATCCATTAGATTCATAAAAATCTTGGAAATCACGATTTTGAAATTCACCACCATGATCACTTTGAATTGATGAAATCATAAAACCCTTTTCATTTTGAACAAGTTTATAAAACTTAGAAAAATATCTAAAGCAATCACTTTTATATGCTAAGAAGTAAGTCCAAGTGTATCTACTATAATCATCCATGATGACAAAGGCGTATTTGCTACCTCCTAGGCTTGATGTAGCAATTGTTCCGAACAAGTCCATATGGATCAATTGCAATGGTCTAGAGGTGCTTATTTGGTTCTTTGGTTTGAAAATATTTGTTTTCCTAGTTGACATGCATCACACACATTGTCTTTAAGAAATTAATATGAAGAATTCCTTTTACAAGTACTTTAGATGAGATTTGAGAGATTAGTTTTATGCTAGCATGACCAATCTCCTATGCCAAAGCCAAATATCATTATTCAAAATCAAAAAACATATTTCATTACAAAGATCATCAATGTTGATAGTTTATACTATTAGGCACGAGTCAGCAATAAAAGGGCAGATGAATTAGTGTAGTGATAAAATAACGTCAGTTTTGGAAAATTTCTCATACGTTGAAAACTGATTTTGGAAACTTAACTTTAAAGCATGTTTGTAAATGTATTGAAGGTAGTAAGCAAGTAAAATAGTTTACAGTAAAGTAAATTGCTCAAGATGAAATGCAAACCGAGTATATAGTGGTTCGGTCGTCGTGACCTACATCCACTCTGTCGATTGCTCTTCCGTCGAGGCCACCGGCATCCACTATCGGTCATCCTTCAATAGGCGAAGACCAACCTCCTTTTACACCCGTCTTCTCCTTTTCACAGGTTTAGGAGACAACCTTTACAAGCACTCACTCCTCTCTAAATAGAATTATAAAGTTAGATCTAGAGGAAGGGATTTCTCAGGTGATTGCAATAGCGTTTTCTCACTTTAAAACTCTCTGTGCTTGTGTAAGTTAACAAGGGATGAGAGGGGTATTTATAGGCCTCAAGTTGATTCAAACTTGGAGCCTAAAAATATCTCATCTTGGGTCTCTCGAGTACAAGCGGTACCACCGCTTATGCTGGGTGGTACCACCGCTAGTGTCAGTCTGACACTGACACTGCATTGGACAGTACCACCACCCAATCTGGTAGTACCACTGCCCAGACTGGCGGTACCACCACTTGACAGCCTCTCAGAGATTGTGTCTAGGTTGTACTACCACCTGACAACATCTCAGAGACTGTGTCTAGGCGATACCACCACCCAGATCGATGATACCACCGCCTGACATAGTCTCGGAGACTATGCCACGACGGTGCCACCTCTTGGGTCATTGTTTAGGCCTTTCATTGGGCTCAACACATTACATGGGCCCAACTAGCCAATAATTGGGTTGGCCCAATTCCAATCCCAATCATGTGCTAACTATGACATTTAAGACATCTACTAAGCTAAACAAGTCCGTAAGTCTAGGTTTCTTCTAGAGATCTTCCGATGAATTTCTGACGATCTCTCGACAATGTTCCAGCGGACTCCCAGCAAGCTCTTGGACTTCACGACGATCTTCTAGGTGAGTTCTGACGAGCTTCTTTGGCAAGCTCCTGGACTTCTCGGTCAGTTCTGGCAGAGCTTCCAATGAACGTCTAGACTTTTGACGAACTCTCGAACTCCCAACGAAATCGCATTCTTGACTCCGGGACTTCATTTTGCTTTATGCCTTGCTATTGTAGTTAATCCTGCACACATAAAAATATACTTCGATCTAGACAATTATTACTAAGCATGAATCATGTTGTCCGGCATGTCATTGGTCCATCGATACTTCATCCAATTCTTCGACGCATCGTCCTCTCTTGCTGCATATTTCCCAATCGGCCAGTTGACCTCCGTAACTCCGATATCCTTGGCGCAATATCCGCTCTTCTTAGCCCGATACCCGAAGCCTTCTGTCGATATGTCGACCGATCCTCCGTCTCGATATCCAATCTTCTAACATATTTTTCATCGACCTAACATGATTCTTCCTACTTTAATTATCTTATCCTAATCGAAGCTTCCTACATCACTCAAAACGTAGATTAAATCATAAATACTATCAATTGGTTTCATCATCAAAATCCGAGATTCAACAATCTCCCCCTTTTTTGTAATGACAACAATTGATGACGGAGTTTAAACAAACTCCCCTATCAGTATGCCATATTCATAGAAACTCTTGAATTCAAAAATCCAAGCAACATGTAATGATAAAATCATGCATAACATCAACATACTTCTCTCCCTTTGTCATCAACAAAAAGGAGAAGTTTGATTATCAAGTGTTTTATCATTGCATAATAAACATAGTTTTCAGATTTATCATCATGCAGGCAAGCAAAAATTTTAAGTTTTGCAAGTTTGTAAATTTTGCTAGATGTGCAAGTTTAGCATGTTTGCTTTTCTTGAGATAGCAACTTTTTGCTTCTCTTTAGATTACAAGTTAGCAATTTTTATGATGTGCAAGATTTTACAACATACAAGCTAACAAATTATTTCATTACTTTACAACCCGCATAATCACCAAATCATTATTAATTTTAAAGATTTGTAGGATTGTAAATTTTGCATGTTTGCATTTTTGCTTCTAGCAATTTTTGGTGATGATCAAGATAGCAAGTCCTTTCTTCTCTTTTGAGAAGTGCAAGCTATCAAATTTTCGCCCCCTTTGTCGTTGTAAAAAAGAAGTGAATAATATAATTTTGTAATTCTTTTTTCCCGTGACAACAATTTTCAATTTATGACAAAGGTTAACAATGATGAAATGCAGAGACAAAGATGATAATCTTATTGAGACTTTAGATGAGGTTAAAACACACACTGAGCAATTTTTTTATTCCTTAATCAAGCTAGGAAACCTAATAACATTCATGTGGAGCCAACTAGAAAACTTGATTCGAATGTCAATTCAATCCTCAATGCCCCAATTACTTATGACGAAATTATACGAGTTATCTTTAAGTCACCAAAGCACAAAAGCCCTGGTCCAGATGGATATCCAGCTGAATTTTACCAAACTGCTTAGTCTATTATTGGAAATGATATGATTAAGGCTTGCCAACATTTTTTCTCTTCGGGTCATATTCTTAGAGAGATGAATTACACTTTTATTTCTTTAATTCCGAAGAATGCAGGAGCTGATTCACTAGAGAACTATCGACCCATATCATTATGCAACTTCATTTATAAGATCATCTCCAAAGTGTTGGCAAATAGAATGCAAAAGATAAACACAAGATCATTAGCCCTAATCAAGCTGCTTTCATCAAAAGGAGAAGTATACATCATAACATTCTACTTGCTAATGACTTGGTTAAAGATTTGCACTCAAAAGCAAGAGGGACAAAAATCTGTTTTAAAGCTGATTTACGGAAAGCCTTTGATTCAGTTAATAGGAAATTTATCTATAAGATGCTCCTCGATATGAAGTTCCTACAACAATGGGTTAATTGGATTCAATGTTGCTAGGAAACTTCAAAGTTTTTGATACTCTTTAATGGCTCACCTATTGGCTTTTTTGGAAGCACGAATGGTATCCGACAAGGTGATCCACTCTCTCGGTATCTCTTTACTATTATGATGGAAGGACTTAGCTATATGTTGGAACACGTAGTCTTGAATGGCAGCATTAAGGTACCCAATACTGGTTCTATTCATATATCACACATAACTTTTGCAGATGATTTACTTATCTTTCTCCAAAATGATCCAACTTAAGTAAGGAACCTGGCTACTATTATGAACGACTTTGGTATGGTTTCTGGACTTCAGTTAAATCATACGAAAAGTAAAGTATATATGAGTCCTTACATTGAGGATAAAGACTTTATCGCACACACTTTGAGGGTTAGTGAGGGAAGCTTGCTAGTTCCTTATTTGGGTCTCCCACTCATATCCACTAGCATTTACAAAACCCACTATCAGCTTATCTTGCAAAAAATAAAGAATAGAATTTCTTCTTGGAAAAATAGGCTTCTATCAAAAGCAGGACGACTTGAACTCATCCATTCGGTATTGTACTCTTACTCTATATATTAGTGTAATGCATTTCTTCTACCTATTGGACTTCTCCAAGATATTGAACAATTATTAATAAACTTCTTCTGGAATGGCACAAATGATAAGGCAATGCATATGGTAAATTGGG
>LVTN01001539.1:6094-37286 GCA_001649415.1 Musa itinerans
TACCTAAGCCGACCCCTATTAAATAGGTGAAGAGGCCGGCTAGAGTTCGGAGGATGTTTCTTAGAGAAGAAATAGGAGTTGTAAAGGAATATGAGTCTTAAGTAGGAGTCCTATTAGGAGTTGGTTAGATGTAAGAGTCTTGAGTAGGAGTCCTATTAGGCGTTGGTTAGAAGTAAGAGTCTTGAGTAGGAGTCCTATTAGGAGTTGGTTAGAAGTAGGAGTTTTGAGTATGAGTCCTATTTGGAGTTAGGGTTTAGAAGCCCTATAAATAGCTATGTATTCCTCCTCTTTTGATAAGCAATAGATGAATCTTTTCTGTAGCCTTTGAGCAGCAACTTGGAGGGAGGAACCCCTATAGAGTTCCAAGGAGGCCGATCCCCTAAAGAGATCAACCCCAAGTTTAGAATCTGCAAGGGTTCTAACATAAAGGAAGATCATTAGTGGATGCCGGTGGCCTCGACGGAAGAGGAATCGGGGGAGTGGATGTAGGTCACGATTGACCGAACCACTATAAACTACCGTTTTCTCTGGTTATCTATTTGTTGCTGCTTATCTTACTGCAAACTTTCATACTTACTTTATTACCTTTGCTGCACATCTTCATGAATACGCATTCAAGTTAAGCTTTCCGAGTTCGGTTTTTTATCGTGAGAAAGACTTCCAAAACCGACGTTTTAATCCGCACTCCGGTCCTAACATAGTGTACTATGTATCTGTCCATATGATGGATGCAGTTGGTCTCATAGCTGCTCATGTTGGGACACTAGGGATACAGTATAGGTGCTCATTGGAGAATAAGTTCACTGATTGATCCGCTTACGGAATGCTGGATGGTTGATGATGCCTTATTGTCAGACAGCGATTTCGTAGTCCTAGTGGTGTATCTGGTCCTTAGACTTAAGATACCAATAATGTCTTGCATTTGTGCTCCATTCTTTGATACCGGACTTGTAGGTTTGGATGTCCCAGATTTTGTACAGTCAGTCATCGGGAGTGGCAATCAACCTTACGAGGGCTATTGAGTGTCAATAGAGGATCATCCACTCTCGGTGTCATGAGAGGAATATCTCATGTGTTCTTACTCAGACAAATCCCTAGCCATGGTCATTCGGATTGAGAGAGAAAGAGTTCTTCGGAAAACTCCGATTAGAGCGAGACTCGAGTAGAAACCGTATGGGTCTGACAGCACCATACCCGGTATATGGTCTCTGGGATATTTGATGGATGAGAGACTATAGGTAAACGGTAACTGAGGACAGACATGTCTAATGGATTGGATTCCCTTGTATCGTTTAGGGACTACGGCATAGTGGCCTAGCACATCCGCAGTCGATAAGTCGAGTGAATTATTGTGGAGATAATAATTCACTGAGCTAGGAGTTTGGATAGGTATGACTCACGGCCAACTCGATATTGAGCCTAGAGGGTCATACACATATGGTAGGCATTGCGATGAGTAGAGGTTCGGATATGAGATATTCATCGAAGCCCCTATCTTATTGGATATCCAATAAGCCCCTGAATTATTGGATCCTATAGATGAGATCCAATAAGAGCCCATAAGAGATTATTGGATAGAGATCCACTAATCTAAGAGACTTGGGTAGTTGGATGGAGATCTAATACCCAATAAGGGAGGATCCATTAGGGTTAAGTTGACAGGGGACCTTTATAAATAGGAGAGATTCAGTGGTTTATAGGCTAGAGCCTTTGCTTGCCTCTCATATTCTCCTCCCTCTCTCCACCTCAAAGCAGGCCTGGAGTTTTGAGGAGCGTCGTCGCAGTCCTACTGTGTGGATCACCGCTAGAGAGGAGGGCGTTTGACCTCCTTCACCCTCTCCTAGAGATCTATAGGGAAACATGGATATACGATCTCTCTAGGTAACACAATCTATTATATACGCAGTTTTAAGTTTCACGAATTTTTACGCACCAATCTTCACACGACGACAAACAAATCTTTGGAAATTAGGGATTTTGTTTTCTGTTCTTCCGTTGCGCATATGATGTCACCCCCAAGATTTCCCAATAGTGGTATCAAAGCCAGGTTGTTCGTGCGAAAGATTGATTTTGAACTACGTGTATTGTGTTTTGGAGAAGCTTTTATCGTCAAAATTGTTTATGCAAAAGCGAGAAAGGGCAGCAACCGTTGTTGCCCTCGCAGATGGCAGCGTTGTCATCTGCCTGCAGCAGGCTTACTGTCGATGGTCGACAGTCCACTGGCACTGCACCCGCGGGCAAAAGCACCACAGGGTGAGGCGCCTACGGTCGCTGCGCCTGCGGGTTGAGGCGCTGCGGGGTAGCGGTACCTGCGGCCGCTACTCCCGCGGGCAGAAGCACCGCGGGGTGAGGCGCCCATGGCCACTGCGCCTGCGGGTTGAGGTGTCGTAGGGCAACGGCGCCTGCGGCCGCTGCTCCTGCGAGGTGAGGTGTCGTAGGGCAACGGCGCCTGCGGCCACTGCGCCCGTAGGTAGAACCCCCCACAAGGGCGGCTGCCTGGCGGGGCAGCTTTGCTTGCGGGCACTACCCCACGGGCAGAACCGCCCGTGGAGGCGGCGACGCCCGTAGGGGCAAAACCGCCCGTGGAGGCGGCGACGCCCGTAGGGGCAACGCCGCTAATGAGCGTGCCGCCCGCCCTCCGCCGCACAGCCTGCCACCGGTAGGGTGGCGGCTACGACTACAATAGCAAGGGAGAAAGGGAATAGGGCATTCTTAGGCAAAAAGATAGTTTTGCCCCTCGGAATTTGAGTCTGACATTGGGTGATACCACTGCTTGTCAGATGGACACTGGGCAGTACCACCGCCTAGTATAGGTGGTACCATCGCTTGAAACAATCTGGGAGATTGTGTCTGAGCGATACTACTAGTCATAGGTGTCCTGCAAACCAATCACGTGAGTGATGGCACGTGTGACATGATACGCATTCTTTTTTCTTATTATATTTTAATATTTTATCACTTTATATTGCTTGTTGCATATATGCATATATATTTTGATGTCCATTGATCTATGCAATTAAAATTAGATCGTGATGAGATCAGGATAATGAGACCAATTCACCTTTAAACATAAATAATAAATAATTCTGGTCATAGGTTACTCGAAAGAGACATCGAGATAACTGGACAGACTAGTGTGCTGTATGGCCGTCCATATGATGGAGGCAGCTAGTCTCATAGCTGCTCATGTGGGGGACACTAGGGCTACAATACAGGTACTCGTTGGAGAATGAGTTCACTGATTAATTCGCTCACAGAATGTTGGATAGTTAATGATACCTCATTGTCAGACAACGATTTCGTTGTCCCAATGGTGTACCTAGTCCTTATACTTGAGATACTAAGGATGTCCTGTATGAGTGCTCCACTCTTTGATACCAGACTTATAAGCTTGGAGTTCCAGATCTAACACAACTAGTCATCAAGAGTGGCAACCAATATTACGAGGACTATTGAGTTTCAATAAAAGATCGTTCACTCTCGGTGTCATGAGAGAAATATCTCATATGTTCTTCCTTAAGTAAATCTCTAGCCAAGGTTATTCGGATTGAGAGAGAAAGAGTTCTCCAAGAGAATCCAATTAAAACGAGACTCAAGTAGAAATTGTATGGGTTTGACAGCACTATGCTTGATATATGGTCTTTGGGATATTATATAGATGAGAGACTATAGATACATGGTAATTGAGGACATATAGGTCCAAAGGATTGGATTCTCCTATATCATTTGGAGACTGTGGCGTAGTGGCCTAGTACGTCCGCAATCGATAAGTCAAGTGAATTATTATGAAGATAATAATTCACTCGGAGAGAAGGAGTTCTAATAGGTAAGACTCATAACCAGCTCGATATTAGGCCTAGAGGGTCATACACATATGGTAGGTGTTACGACGAGTAGAGGTTCGGATATAAGATATCCTTCGGAGCTCCTATCCTATTGGATATCCAATAAGCTCCTAAATTATTAGATCCTATGAATGAGATCCAATAAGAGCCAATGATAGATTATTGGATAGAGATCCATTAATCTAATAAGCTTGGGTAGTTAGATGGAGATCCAATACCTAATAAGGCAGGATCCATTATGATTAAGTTGATAGAGAACCTCTATAAATAGGAGGGAACCAAAAGCTCATAGGCTAGAGGTTTCTTAGTTGCTACATTCTATTCTCTTCTCCCCTTCTCCTCCTCGGATAACAGGTGTGAATATTTGGGCAATGATTCAAGAAGTATCGTCGTAACCCTACTATGTGGATCATCACTCGAGAGGAGGATACTTGACCTCCTTCATCTCTTCTACAGATCTATAGGGATTCAGGGATATACGATCTTCTTAGCTAACACAACTATCTCACACATGGTTTTCAATTTCCTAGATTTTGCGCACCAATCTTCGCACGATGACGAACATATTTTTAGGAAACTTGGAGATTTTTATTTTTTATTCTTCCACTACGTATATGATGTCGCCCCCTAGATTTCTCTACAAAAATATGATTAAACTTATTTATGTCTAAAACATAAAATAAAGCATTTATAGCTTTCGCATTTAAAGAAAATAATATTTTTTTCAAAATCACTCTATTCATTCATAAGTTTAAAGGATTTTTTAAAATCACATTCGATAATATTCCATAAATCAAAGTTCATAGAAAGGAAGAAAACTCTCATTCATATTTTCCAATACGTATAGTCCGTCCCATTAAACATAGGAGTACAAGTAATAGAGTGATCCTCTTAAATGCCAAAAAATGTCATTTAATCTCTTATGGGTGTTAAACCAATTGAGAGAAACTTGGCTCTAATATCAACTGTTAGGCTTGAAATCGACACGAAGAGGGGGGGGGGTGAATTAATGCTTTTGAAAAACTTTCATCGACTCAAAGAGCTTACTCGATAAAGCTCGTATCGGAAAGATGTTTAACTTGAAAACATTCGTAAGAGTAATGAACAAGTAAATCAATAAGCAATAAGAGTAAACAGCAAAGAAGATAACACACCGGATTTATAGTGGTTCAATCATTGTGACCTACGTCCACTCCTGATTTCTCCTTCGTCGAGACCACTGGCTTCCACTATCGACCTTCTTTTACTGGGTGAAGATCAACTACCCTCTTACAACCATTTTCTTCTTCTCATAGGTTTAGGAGATAATCTTTACAAATCACTCACCCCTTCCTTCAACTGAAATCAAACTTAAGGAATATGAGAGAAATTCTCACAAGATTACAATAGCGTTTTCTCAAGTTTTTATTTTCAGTTCTTGTGTAAACCGAACAAAGATGAGTGGAATATTTATAGGCCCCAAATAAATTCAAATTTAGAGCCAAAATGGTCTCATTCCAGGTTTTCAAGGTACTAGCAGTACCACCGCCAGTATTGGGTGATACTATCGCTTGCCAGACTAACAACTGGTAGTACCATCGCTTGTCAGTCTAACACTAGGTGGTACCACCGCTTGACACCGACGATATCATCGCCAGAGTTTCCTGGAGACGTATACTGTCTCACAGGCGATTCCACTACCTAACCTGACGGTACCATTGTTTGGGCCAGCTATAGGTCACTGAATGAGTTTTCCACTTGGCCTAAAATAACCTCAACTCAGGCCCAATGAGCTACTAATTGAGTTAGCTTGGTTATACTCGAAACTAACTCAATTAGACTGAAACTACTATGATCTAGACACAACCGATTATAAACACGAATCCTATATTGTTTGGCATATCATTGGTTCATCTGGCGCTTCGTCTGATTCTTCGACACAACGCTCTCCTTTGGCATATTGCTTGATCATTCGGCATATTGACTCTCGCAATATTCGATTTTGGCACAAGTTCCGAATCTTCCATGTCTAATACTCGAACTCACAGCATGAAGTCCTTCTGCCGGGACGTCGATCGATCCTCCGACCCGACATCTAATCTTCTAATATATTCCACTCCGACCTGTCTGATTTTTCCTACTTCAATCGATTTACCTTTTCATGATCAAAGTTAGTCCTACGTCAGTCAAACACACATTAGATAATAACTTCATCAATTGATTTTCTAATCAAAATCTGAGATTCAATAGCACCTACATCCCAATTCAATACCAATTTATATGCATTCTCATTTTAATATGTCAATCGATTTATATGACATAAATATGAGGCTTTGTATGATAAATGTAACATATGATGATTCGACAAATATCTCTATGATTGAACAATAATCAGTCTTTTGTATAATCATCCCTTAGATTAACTTCCAACTTAACTCGCACTCTTTAGATTCTCTATTGAATGACTCAAGTTCATCACCTTTTCGAACTTTCCGAATCCATCACTGTTCCATCGAAAGGAACCTTGTAGTACGATCCTCACCTAAATCCTTCAACCTCTCGACATCGAACTTTTGGATGCTAGACTTGGGTTGATTTCATGACTTAACTTGCAACAACACTCAATATCAAATTCTATTTCTTTAAATTTTTAAAAAATAATCGAATTTAGTAAAAAAATAGGATGTTTAGAAATTTCTTTCGGTCTCCTCTCTGGTCTTATTTACAAATCATTACATTTCATCACCACGGTTAGGGTAGCACAAACAGTCAAAGAAAAATAAATTTCACTATAAAGAACAGAAAAGAAAAATGGATAATGCTAATTAATTGTGGCAGTCGAATGCGGTCTCTGGCTTGACGACGGCGGGAACCGTCATCGCATCCCCGCCCTGCGATCGCATCCTGTCGATGTAACTGCGCACCTCTTCCGCTATCATCTGTCGCATTGTCGTCACAAGGCACACGTCCCCAGGCGGCGCCTCCCACGTCCTCTCCTCCCCGCTTACGGCGGCCATGACTCCTCCGCCCTCTCCCGGCAGGCTCAGCGACAGCGACGTACCCAGTTCAGCCGCCGCCGATCTACATCCTCCTTCGTTCGCGTTGTCGCTCGAGCGCCGCCGCTTATTGGCCGAGCCCGAGTAGGAATCGTCCGGCTCGAGGTTGGCGGTGGGAGATGACGAAGACGGGAGGATCGGATCGGGGGCTGCGAAGGCGGCGCGGCGGCGGAGGGTGGAGTTCCAGTGGTTTTTAATGGCGTTGTCGGTGCGGCCGGGGAGGAGGCGGGCGATGGTGGCCCACTTGTTGCCGAACCGGGCGTGGGCCTCGAGGATGGCGACGTCCTCAGCGGAGGTGAAGGGGCGGTGGTGGACGGCGGGGCTGAGCTGGTTGCACCACCGTAGCCGGCACGACTTCCCGGACCTACCGGGGATCCCCGCGCTGATCAGCGACCAGTTCCGGGGGCCGTGCCGCTCTACCAGCCGCGTCAACACCTCATCCTCCTCCGGGCTCCATGATCCCTTCACCCTCTGCTCCCTCCTATAGCTCTCCTCCGCCATCATCATCATCATCATCATCTTCTTCTTCTTCTTCTTCTTCTTCTTCTTCTTCGTCCTCCTATTGCTGTTCTTCTTATCCTTCTTCCCTTCCACATACAAGAGATAGGAAGTTATAGAGAGAGGAAGCAGAAGCTGGTACGATTCGTTGGGTTTGTTTGTGGGCGGTCTATAACTAAAAGGGTGGGAAGTTTGGAGTTGAATTCCCATAACACGTTACGCTTCGGCGGAACGGAGATGTGTTGGCTTCGACCCGGTAACTCTTTACACAAGTGCGTACCAACCTCCGAAACTGCGTGGACCCCATCATCTCCGCCCTCGTGCCGATATGTTTCGGGGACGTTTGCCGGTGGCTATTGACCCAACCCACCTTGGAATTAAAACATAAATTATTTCTTTAAAAAAATAGACAATTACGATAAAAATATTTTTAGTTACAATAATTAAGAAAACTTGATTAGTCTAATTAGAATATATTATGTAAAGCACGTAGAAGCAATCGATCACATCCTTTTTTTTATTTCTAATAATATGGATATCTTTTAGTCTTATCTCATAGAAACATCTAAAAGTCAATAGTTAAATATAAATATAAGATTCATATAGTTTAATGTTCCTTAGATCAGCCAAATCAATCAAATACAAGGAATACATAGTTTAATATTCCTTAGATCATCCTTTCGTATAAATATTTTTTTAAAAATATTTTAAATCTACTATTAAGAGTTAGGCATGATCATTCGAACCAAAATCGAACCGATCAATTTTTCAATAAAATTAATGAGATGACAAATGACCAATTTACCTCGATTAATAGTCAAACAATATTTTCAAGAGTATTTTGGTTATTTAATAATTTAAAAAATATAAATATATAAAAAATTATATATATATATATATGTATGTATGTATATGTATGTATGTATAAAGGAATCGGACCTAGATCCAATTTGATTTTAGTCTCTAAAAATCTAAAATAGAAATTGTAGGTTACAAAACCATGATCATGCCTACTAAGGGTATTTGCTTTATACCTCCCTAACATCAAGACTATCTAAAATTTAAAATTTAATTTGTTTTTCTTTAAATAAAATATTATTTATACTTGGATTCTTTATCCTCCAACCATGTGGTAATTGAGGTTGATGATTTAGGTATACCACCTGTTTCAGCCTCATTTGATCCGAGGTAAGGAATTGAAGAAGGTCAGTGGAGGTGGTAACCAGATGAGTGTTACCATAAAGACAGTGGGTGCATGGGCTTTAATGCAGTACAGTTCTGCCATTTTAATGAATGATTATGTTAGTGTTTTTTTTGGAAGCAAACACAAAATAAATCTTAGTTTGCAATTAAGAGCTCAAATAATTTCAGTAGTCAGTTGTTTGGTAAATGTGGGTTGAGTTAATCATTTCACATTGTAACACTAAGAATGACCAAGAAATTATTTGAATAAAGTGAATAATATTCATCATGTTTGTGTTATATTTTTAATCCTTTAACATCATTTTAAAAGCTACCCTAAATTAATAGAGGGAATATGATACGAGGACGTTTGAATGTGGTAGTCTTGTATCAATTCGGACATCATCTTAGCTCAACGTATCAATCGAATAACTTGCCAAATCAAGGTGATTCATAATCATAATGCTTAACAGTTTGATCAATCTTCACTTAGTTTGTTTTTATGAGAATTATATTCGAATTCGATTATTTCTTAATATTAAAAGTTTGCGATTAGGAACTCCATTTAAGGCATAACGTGTTGTAGCAGTGTGTGGTTGGAAGTTTAAGGATGCCTTCAATGTGACTTCGATTCCCTCGATAGCAGGATACATTTATTTATGTGATCTCGTTCCGTATTCCCCGCTCTCGAGGGCAGCTGCTCCGCTTGGCCGTCGTTAATGGCGGCCAACTCAACAGATTTATATTTCATGTAAGTCTAACTTAAAATTATTAGGAAATAATGGAAGCCCGACCTAATTCAGAACCATTTCGTCACAAGTTCATTGTCGAAATTAACTAGATTTGGTCAAGCGACGTAGGTCGATGTGCTCGAGAGATTGAGACACAATGGGTGTACTCGAGGCTTTTTATACGTGCAAGTATGTAACTATTCATATTTAATGGATAGTTATTACATAATTAATGGTTTCATTAAGATGAAGAATTGTTTGAGCCTTAGTATGTTAATTTGACATTGTGTTGATCTTACTGTCTCCACGATGTGGTGTCGATATCAACGTAACATTTGAGTTTCACATATATTATTTTTTCTATATATATATATATAGGATCTAATATATTTAAGCTTGATAATGTAGATAAAATCTAGTCGAACTAATGGATGTTGCGTTTCAAATTTACGACATGCTATGATGTTAGAGTTCATTAAACACCGGGTTAGAACTCATCGTCTACTTTAGTACCAAAAATAAATATTTTTAAAAAAAAATTAATATATTTATAAGTCATAATTTTGAGGGGATAAGAAAAGGTATAATCCAACTTAGTTTTTGTGATAACACATCGAAAGAATGAGATTTTTGTAGAACAAATGCGAAGTGCAATAGTTAATAAGGATAGATTTAGCACCCTCTAGCTCCCTCCACTACGTGGACTAAATGATAACAAAAATATGAGAATCAACAACCATCGATGATAGTAAGTTCCAGCCTCTTCACCTCCTAGTTGACATCTTAAGCCATGCATCTATGATTGATAGCACTCTACATTGATGATTGACAACAAGCTACCCACATTAACTCCTTCGCCGCATAGGGCATACTTTCATTAATATCTTTACCACCTCAACTAACTCAGGTGGAGAGTGCATAGCACCCAAGTGTAAGAGTCATACATCAAGCCAAGCCGGGGGCCAGTAGGTAACAATCTCTCGACTCTTTACTCTCTCATTTTTACATAATTTATATTATTATCTTTCGCGCCTTTCGCCTTATGCTAACTTAAGCATTAGAGGGATCGAGTTGGGAAGCCCCCCTAGTGTCGATCGATTGTGCAGGATCACTAGCGCCCAGGAGACAACCTTGCAACTTGAAGATGACCCGACGGTTAAGAGAGGATCTCGTGATCGAGTAGATCCCAATTCCTCTACCTGGCCTCATCGCTCTAAGGTCAGATCGATCCCGACAAACCACCTCCCTTTAAACCTCCAGCACGGGTTCGCTACATTTGCACATCGATGCAAAGGAGACACAGATAAACCTGTGTCTTCGACAATGAACGAACCAGGTCGAGTCATCGGTGGACGGTATTGATGCCCAATCAACAGTAATGGCGATGCATCTTTGTCACGAAGAGTTCAACCACTGACACTACAAATAAGCTGTTTCTTTACCCTTTCAAATCTCCTTCTCTCGTTCGCTTTCTCTGTCCTACAAAATCTCTCTCGCTGGTAAAACAGACCCATCTTTATTCCCATCACACATTACTTCACCTCCACGAAAACTCCAACACAGTCCTTCCATGTCACAAAAGCCAAACCAGAAGCTCGCACACACAAACATCCTTCGAAAGGGACTGATTAGACTTCAAGTTGATGTCTGAACTCTGAAGAGAATGCAGACTCTCGCACGAGATGGTAGATGTAGTCCCAAAGCAATTCTGGCTGTAAATAAAGCACCTGGAACATCTGAAACAAAGGAAAAGTTCCACCATAAAGAAAAAGCTGGCCATCTTCGATCGTCTATCTTGGTTCTCAAATCTTAGTGAAACACCAACATACCACCAAGCCAAGACAGCTACTCCTTATCAACCACTTTTAAGCCAAGCAAGTTCATGTTCAACCCCATGCATCACTCGGTTTACCTACCTGTAAAGAATTGACACCAGCAGGACCAGCCATCGCCAAATGACAAGCGAGCCCTCAGCTGATCACCACTGTGTTCCTTGGCAATGGAGAATCCAGTAATCTTCCAGTGGGAAGGAGAGACTATAAGATGAACAAAAGAGACATGGTTGTTGGCGATCTCAAAAAGCAGGAGCATCACTTGGGCATCCGTCTTCCTTCACCGAAAAAATGCCCAAGGAAGAGGAAGACACATGCGAGTCTCTCCTCAGAAGCAAGCTCGAGGCTTCTCTCCAGAGGATTAGCTTCCTGGAGATGGAGAATGAGCAGCTGAGAAGAGAGAATGCTCTGCTTCGAGCCCAGGATGCTGATAGGAGATCGACGCCGAGGAAGAAAACGCAGGCTTTTGTTGGCAGCATCAGCTCATCGCAGGAGAAGCAAATGTATCAGACCGGCACCGATGATGGGTTGCAATGCGAGAACTCGATTTCCAGAACAGAGTCATTCGGCACGTCTGCGACAGCCAGGACAAGATCGCCGAGAGTGCCGAATCCGCCCCCGAGTCCCAAATCCTCTTTCCCGACAGCGAAACCAAGCAAGGAAACCGGGTTGCCTCCGCCGCCACCGCCGCCGCCGCTGCCGCTGCCTTTGTCTTCTTCGAGGTCGAGTTGCAGGTCCATCAAGGCAGTGCGAAGGGTGCCGGAAGTGTTGGAACTCTATCGATCTCTGACAAGGAAAGAAGGGAAGTCAGACACGAGAGCAGGCAGCCTGGGAGTTCCTGCTGCTACAAGTGCTCGAGAAATGATAGGCGAGATTGAGAACCGATCCGCCTATCTCCTCGCTGTAAGCTTAGTTAGCACCACTCACAGATCACAATCTCAACCTGAATCTTACTAGCGATCCATGTCACAGATAAAGTCGGATGTGGAGACGCAGGCTGAATTCATCAGCTTCCTCACCAGGGAGGTAGAAAACGCAGCTCACGGTGACATCTCCGAAGTGGAAGCATTCGTGAAGTGGCTGGACGACGAGCTTTCCTACTTGGTGGACGAGAGGGCGGTGCTCAAGCACTTCCCCAAGTGGCCGGAGAAGAAGGCGGATGCGATGAGGGAAGCGGCGGTCGGCTACCGGGAGCTGAAGAACCTGGAAGGTGAGCTCTTCTCCTTCCGCGACGACAAGCGACAGCCCACCTCCGTCGCCCTCAAACGCATGCAGGCGTTGCAGGACAAGTAAGACTTAGGAACTGAATCCAAAGGTGAGCTCTTCTTCCGCATGAACTGCGGACGCTCGCTCAGTCTCTTCGCTGACGCAGATTGGAGCGCAGCGTGCACAACATCGAGAGGGTGAGGGAGAGCGCGAGCAAGAGGTACAGAGATCTCAAAATCCCTTGGCAGTGGATGCTCGACAGCGGCATCATCGCCCAAGTACGTGTCTTTCTTTACGAGGCACCGATCAGATCCTTGGCGAAGAAGATGATCTCAATGCATGGATATATGTCTTGTGCAGCTAAAATTGGGATCCATGAAGCTGGCAAAAGAGTACATGAACCGAGTTGTGACTGCGGTGAAGCTTGATGCGTTCTCCGATGACGAGGAAGTAATGCTACAGGGTGTTCGATTTGCTTACCGTGTGCACCAGGTAACCCTGTCTCCTGGGATTCTACTTCTTCTCCACGCTGAAGTCACCAACATGCATCAAATTGTTCTTCCAGTTCATCGGTGGATTTGATGAAGAATGCAAGCATGCGTTCCAAGAACTGAGGAAGGTAGCATGTGATTGATTGCTAGTATTCAACGCGGGAATTACCCGCGCTGTTAACAAAGAGTTGGACGAGTCCTCACGAGAACCATAGCCACATCATTTTGAGGACATCAAAGTCGAGATTTTGAGTACGTTATGTTTCGCCAGTAAAATTTTAGTAATTCATTTCCTTTATGTTTGATGCTTGTTGGTAAGATTTTTGTTCTTCTTCCAAGGCGATAAAACGTTATGTTTCGCCTGTAAAATTTTAGTAATTCACTTTCCTTTTATTTGTTGTCGACCAGTACAGTTTATTAGTAGAAATTTAGTGGATGAGATTCGCGTCAATACAACAAGATTTCGGAAGAATCAGTTGAAATACTACCTCTCCGATCCTTGCCATGCTTTGTGCTTTCAATTTAATTCCCCAAGACACCACCACTACCTTAGTCGAAACAAAAACCATTGCTGCAAACAGTTTGTGGGCGTCGAGAGGCGTCCGGGAAATCATAGATCTGAAGTGAAAAAGGACGGGTCTTTTACGTGTGCGATGCATCCGCCGAGCCCCATTCCTTCAAAGATCTGGTGGAAGGCAAGGGCGGCGACCTGGCAGCAGTCGGCGAGGGCACCGAAGGCGTCGCGGAGGACGGCCGAAGCACTTGATGGCGCGGCCGTAGGCGGGCTTCCCCTCGAAGAAGAGGACGCCACACACGCTCACTACCCATCGCCTACCCACGACATTTCACGTGGGACCCATACTTACCGGGATCCTTTCTCTCCTCCGAAACCACCTTTGCGTTTTATGCAGGTTGGAGCCCGGCATCACTGACGATGGCGTCACAAGAATCGCTACTCGATAAAAATCAGACCCCGAATAATTACCTAATTATTCAAACTCATTCCATACTAGATTCGAACATTTATTTTTATATTTACTTAATAAATATTTGTTTCAATAATAAATACATGTTTAATATTAACCAATATTCTGGTCTTTTTATATAGTTGTATTGGCTAAGTAATTTTTCTTTTTTTTAAAAAAAAAATCTTCGTTCGCAGAAATAATTATCAGTCAACAACAACAAACATATCGTTTCAGTCAACAACAACAAACATATCGAACGTTCCCTCCCCATAAAAGCATTTAGCATTGGGTAAAAGTTAACAACCACACAGATCGGCTTCATCCAATCTAAGAGCTTAAGAATCATAAGCCAATTTTAACACCATCAGCAATGTATCATTTATAAATAACATTTACGTATACATAATAAAACACTGGCCACATGCTTCACCGCCCTAAGAATTTTCTCTCAACTTAGCATTCTTGTACAACAGGAGAATGATCTCATTCCCATACAATTGGCATCTTGAACCTGTCTCCTACGATATTGGTTTATGAGCTGTGAGATTTGTCCCTTTTCATTGACCCAGAAGATGACGGTTCGCCTGTGGAGGAGGGGGAATCTGGCAAAGGCTCTTTCTTTAATGATGTTGGCATTCCTGAAAGTTCCTGAGAGAAGTGTTACACTTGATAAGTGAGCTTACATTTGAGAAATAAGAAAGGAAAAGGAATAATGTAATCAGATACGAACTTCTACAGTGACCATATATATGCATTTACTCGTACAATGAATGAATGATAAATAACTCTTTGAAGGCCAACCTTTGGCAAAACAAAACTGTGTTCTTGCAAGCTAAAGCCTGCAGCTTTTATAAATCATAAATAATGGCTACATTTATATTATGGGACAGGTACTTGAGCAAAGATAGAGGTATCCAAATTAGTGGGCTTCATATATATAGTGAAATTCACAATGTAATCCATAGTGTTAGACAATAAAGGATGGAGAATAAAAGGAAAATACCAGAAATTTGGAAATGGAGAGAAGGATTTTAGAAACAAAAGGAAAACAATCACAAAATTTTGAGTGAGCTACAATGGCAAGTTTACTTTCTATAGACGTGGGTTTAAGAAATGGAATGTTTGCCTTTATTTGTTCAGCACAAATACTACGAATATCAGAGTGTGGAATCTAAAAATAAACCATAAACCATATTTGGATGGGAGAAAACTCACAACAAAATGGTAATAGACAATGCAAATTTGAATGCAGAAAACACATTAGCTTGTGTCGAAAAGAACATTTACATGTCCATATCATAAAACCACTCAATAAACAATCAGCTGGGCCAGTCTACATGTGTGCCATTCTTGAACAAAAAAACTCCTAAAATTTCTGTAGCGGTCTAAGATGGGAGGATATTTCAAGAATGATTCGAACTTGTGGACAAAACTGCGGTAGTTGCTAGCTAGATTACAGAAAAAAACTAATCTTTCAGCATAGGCATAAAACTAAGTCAAGAAGGTGGTTATAGCAAGTTATTTAATGCATTGTCAGTATTATTCAGCATAATGTATAAGTTCTATTTACTGATTGTTTGACCTGAAGGAAAGAGACATGTAGAGCAATTCAAACAGCACCAACCAGCAATATAGATGCCCTTGTGATAATCATTTTCAGGATAATGGCTAAATGGCCTCCTTTACTTTAAAAGATTTTGTTCAAACCTTAATAATTCTCAAATAAAGCTTCGTATCTACTTTTGTAATTTGTTTTCACACTGCATTGAGTTGGAATCTTAACATATCAGGATAAACATGAAACCTGATCACGTTGGTCAAGATCAGGACGACTAACTCATAAAAGATAGATGTGTGAATGCAAAAAGATGGTTATCAGAGAAGAGTAATAACTGACAATGAAATGTAAGCCTAAACTAGAATAATGGGCGGAAGGTTCTACATTTTAAGGAAACAAGGCTCCCTCTGCAATCACATAGAAAGAAATGTATACTTCACCACATTCATTGTTTTGGATTTCTTGATTGCCATTTTTCCAGAAACCATTCTAATCCTCATATAGAAAGAAATGGATACTCCACATTCTTTGTTTTGGATTTCTTGATTGCCATTTTTACAGAAACCATTCTAATCCTGGCTTGGGGTGATACCAGAGCATCTAGATAATAACAAGCCTGTCATCCCACACAGTGAAGCCTACTGAATTTCACGGTTAAAAGAATAGAGTAGATATCACAGAAACAATAGAGATATCAATACTTTGAAGCATGTGACTCATCTTACTCCATAAGCTTCTAATATTCCTATAAAAGCATGTTCTCCTTGGGAAAGCAATATATGTACTTGTAAACAAGCAACTCTCAATGACATTTGGGATTGGGTCTATTAAAGCATAAGACTTACCGATTTAGTTGCAGTAATTTGATGCCACTAATGAAGAAAAGATTTGGAAAAGAAAAATAAAACGTGGAAAAGGGTACCTTCATTAAGTGCAATCTGAGATCAGTTGGCCGAACTCCCTCCCCAATACACACCATAACAAATTGAGAATACTGGTACAAAACATCAGCAGCAGCTTGCTTTTGTTGTTCAGTCTATATTTACACAATAGAATGGTTAAAATCAACTAGTAGTAACAGCATAGGCTATTAAGACATGAGCATACAACAGACTCTATGCACAATGAAACAAAAGAGTCCATTTATATACCATATATTAGTGACCATCCTGCAATACGTTGTAGGACCACTAAGATCATTCCAACACTTCAGTGATCCCCATTCTTTACTTACGTAATGCATTAATTAATTCTCTAGCGAAGTTGGATTTTTCTTACTAATAGAAAAGTGTGACAAAAAATAAACCATTTATTTGAGTAAGAATACTTGTGTGGTCATTGTAATCCCAATAAGAATATTACTAAATGTTGAATAGGTCACCTTTTCATGATACGAGAAAAAAGGGATCCAGACAGTGCAATTTTATTTTAAATCCAAGCATCAGCATCCACACAATGATTCATGTCAGATATGAACTGGTGTTGACTTTCGACAATCGGTGCATAGGACACCAAGATAACAATTAGGTGTCAAGTTCCAAGAATAAGTATCATCCTATTACAACAATGTAAGAAGTTGAATATTTTAGATTTCTTAGGCTTCTCGATAAGAATAATTTATAAACAACTATAATTAACAAATTTATGACACAAGGGTTATATATGATTTGGCCAAAGTTATTTGCCTCCTGGGCATCCTTGTTTCTCCTCTTTGTTTTCTCAATAATGGACACTTCAACATGCATTGAGACCAATGCTTTTTTCAATTTTCATGTAACACTCTTACACATTAATTCAACTTCTTTATTCAACATAAAAGGCCTCTTTGGATAATAATCTCACCGAGATAAATATAAACAAGGCACAAGACCTGCTACAGAAAATGCTCGTAAGAAGTGTTGATGCATGTCCTTTTGAAGCCGAAAGAGCCAAATAACACTATAAGGCAAATGAGCATATCCAAATAAAATTTTGGAAAGGACACAAAGGTAGACTAAATAAAGAATTTGCATATGCACCACAAATTATAAGCATTTAAAAACCACTAGAGTTACTCTGATATTTTCTTCGAACATTGTTGACATTGTTATGCTCATGATGCCTAAATCACTCTTCTACAGACAAGACAGTCAATATAGACAGCCATGAAAGAGAGAGGAGTATCACAAAATCAGCATTTCAAAAAGATTTTCTTTTCTTTCTGTACAAATGCTAAGTGGTGAAGGCGGAATTTGATCTGAGGGCCTTGTTTTTAGATAGTCAATGTCTTTTAAACTAGCTAACATATTCAAAGAAATTTTACACATATATATATTGTTCATCTAAATCGTGAATGTTATCAAATAATTTTTGCTTTCAAAGCTGAAAGTCGTGGAATATGCCTTTGACACCGATATGACAGCAGAGTAACATCAACGGATCTCTTGATATAATTTGAATAATTATCAAAGACCTATTGCATTAAGCATCAAAAATAAGCTTCCAAGTATAACGAATTGACACAAATTACATGGCGTACACGGGCGAAAACAGAATTCGACAAAAAGACTCCGCTTTCGTATCTAGGGTTTCACGAACCACCCTTTCGATCGCAACCAAAAAAACCCTCCAAAGACGAAATAGAAACGCATGTTTCAACCCGATCCTTCAGCTAATATTATAGCCATACACAGAACAAGGATCATGAAACATTACCTCGTAATCATCCTCCACGATCGCCCTCGGCGTCCGCCCCATCTCTCCACTCCCTCTCCTCGATCTCAAGCGCAAAGATGCAAACCTGAAAAGAACAAGAACCGTCGCTTCCCAAACGCCCTTTCTTCGCCGCCGCTCGACCCTGTTAAGCTACACGTTCGTTCAATTATACCCCCCGAACCAACGCACGACGGTGTCAAATATCTCTTCCGCACGTCACCCAAAGGCTTCGCCGCAAGGTTGAAACGGGCGCAGGTTAAGCTAAACCTGGACGCGAGATGCACGACAACGAGGTCTCTCTCGCCGGTCCTGGTTCTGTTTACTGAGAGGTATATCGGGTCGGATCCACTAATGTTCGATGCTAATAACTTATTGGGGATCCACACCGGATCGGATCGGGTTCTTAAGTGCAATCCTGTGTTACCCACTTTGCGGGCGTTCCGTATTTGGTGACTGGATCCGGCCCAATAATAGGAGACCCACGCGCCATTTAAAAAAAAACAAGAATTAGGGTTTTGCCATCCCGCTTCTATTCCTACCCAAAACACCTCTATAAATCCCCCACCGATCGCGATTCGAAGCTTCTCCGTTCCTTCTTCCCTCTCGTAAGCGCACGGCGACGACGGAGTGAGCGAGAGCGAGGCAACGGTCTTGGGCAGATCCTAACTCCACTCTTTCTCTTTCTTCGGAAGGCGACGCATCTTTGTTCCCTCATTGCCTATCTTAGGTCTCTCCCTCCGATCCCTGATGCATGCTTTCCTAATCGATCATCCAGGTCGGTCAGATTACCTAATATTTGACTTCGTCACCTCGGTCCCTATGATATTGTGTCTACTTTACTGTCAGTTCGCTCTGTGTAATTTGTCCGTCATCGGTGGCATTTTTCTGGTATTTTCTCATTGAACTAAATATTTGTACTTATTATAGGCATATGCTTGTGGTGATTTGATCTTTTGGTTGTTTTAAGTTGGGATTTAGGGTTAGGGTTAGGGTTCAGGGTTTACATTTTAATCTTCTATGCGGGAACTACATTTTATTTGAAAATTTTCGTCTGGGTGATTTTTTTCCTTTTCTTTTGGTGCAATATAGGGGTTTGCTGGCACATTTATAGGAATTATTTTTAGCTCATGTCTTAATGTGGGTATTTTCCTGGAGTTTTTGTTTGGTTAATTGTTTGTTTGATTGATAAGTGATATTGTGCTTATGTCTCTAAATACTAATAGATGAGGAACTTAATTTTCTCAGTAACACCAGATCTTTTGAGTCCTTGACAATGTAATTTGTAGAAATGATTCCTATTATGGCATGCAGACTGGCAGAATTTTGGTTAGGAGAATTGTGTATATAATTGGTAGTTCAAGTAAGGTTCTGTAACTTTGTTAAACATGCAAGTGGGAAATATGACATAATGGGCTGTTATAAGTTAATATAATTGGGTGTGTATTCTGGTAATCGAATTATTTGAGCCTTTATCAGGTGATTGTTGCCCTTTAATCTGTGGTTAAGTCCTTGATGAAGTTGCTTGGTTTTGCTAATTTTATATTTTATCTGTTGGCTTCCATATTGTTCTCTAGTGCCATAAACGTGGTGATGGAGATCACCCAGGTTCTGTTGTCTGCTCAATCTTCTGATGGGCAGATTCGAACTGTTGCTGAAGTAAACCTTAAGCAGTTTCAGGAACAAAATCTCCCTCATTTTCTACTTTCTTTATCTGTTGAGCTATCAAGTGAACAAAAGCCTCCTGAGTCTCGGAGACTTGCTGGTATCATCCTTAAGAATTCCCTAGATGCAAAGGATGCAGTACGGAAGGAAGAACTGACTCAGAAGTGGGTCATTGTGGATGCATCTATCAAAGCCCAAATCAAGGAATCCTTGTTGCAGACTCTTGGATCATCAGTATCTGAAGCACGCCACACATCATCCCAAGTCATTGCCAAGGTTGCATCCATCGAGATACCACGGTGTGAATGGCAGGACCTTATAGGGCGGTTGCTAAAAAACATGACTCGGCCAGATGCCCCTGCTCCTTTGAAGCAAGCAACCCTGGAGGCACTGGGGTATGTTTGTGAGGAGGTATGTCCTCAGGACTTGGAGCAGGATCAAGTAAATGCTGTTCTCACTGCTGTCGTTCAGGGCATGAACCAGATGGAACATAGTTCTGAAGTCCGCCTTGCAGCTGTGAAGGCACTTTATAATGCTCTAGATTTTGCTCAGACTAACTTTGAGAATGAGGTAGAGAGGAACTTCATCATGAAAGTTGTCTGTGAGACTGCTATGTCAAAAGAGTTGGAGATCAGACAAGCGGCACTTGAGTGTCTTGTTTCTGTAGCCTCTACATATTATGAGTATCTTGAGCCTTACATGCAAAGCCTCTTTGATTTGACTGCAAATGCAGTGAGAGTAGATGAGGAGCCTGTTGCTCTTCAAGCCATTGAGTTTTGGAGCTCTATATGTGATGAAGAGATTCAAATTCAAGAGGAAATTGGGGAAGATGGTGGGAGCTCTTCTCCCCATTCTAATTTTATAAAACAAGCACTTCCTGTGCTGGTGCCATTGATGTTAGAAACATTGCTGAAGCAAGAGGAGGATCAGGACCAGGAAGATGGTGTTTGGAATCTGTCTATGGCGGGTGGGACCTGCCTTGGACTTGTCTCAAGAACTGTTGGGGATGCAATTGTGCCCCTTGTGATGTCATTTGTGGAGAATAATGTAACAAAGAGTGACTGGCGAAGTCATGAGGCAGCTACTTTTGCCTTCGGGTTAATTCTTGAAGGTCCATCCATTGAAAAGCTTGCACCACTTGTTCATGCTGGACTTGAGTTCCTGTTGAATGCAATGAAACACCAAAATAGTCATGTCAAGGACACAACAGCATGGACCCTTGGTAGGATCTTTGAGTTTCTGCATTCTGCAAGTAGTGAATATCCAATTTTGACTACCACAAACCTTTCCCCGAATCGTGTCTGTATTACTGGAAAGTATCAGAGATGCGCCAAATGTGGCTGAGAAAGTTTGTGGAGCCATTTATTTCCTTGCTCAGGGCTATGAGGATGACGGTTCCAATTCATCAATGCTCACACCTTATCTTGGTGATATTGTTTCAGCTCTCCTCTCTACAGCTGATCGTACCGACAAACAATGTGAGGCTTCGTTCATCTGCATATGAAACACTGAATGAGATAGTTCGATGTAGCAGTATACCTGAAACTTCAAACATGATTGCCCATCTACTCCATGAAATCATGACTAGATTGAGCAAGACTCTGGAGCTCCAGATCGTCTCTTCAGAGGACAGGGAAAAGCAGAGTGATCTGCAAGCCCTGCTATGTGGTGTTATTCAAGTAATATTACAGAAATTGAGTTACTCAAATGCCACAAAGTCTATAATTTTTCAGTCTGCTGATCAGATGATGATCCTGTTTCTACAAGTTTTTGCTTGCCGCAGTTCTACCGTGCACGAAGAAGCAATGCTTGCAATTGGAGCCCTTGCTTATGCCTCAGGCCCTGAATTTGCAAAGTGCATGCAAGAGTTTTACAAGTATCTGGAGATGGGCTTGCAGAACTTTGAGGAATATCAGGTGTGCTCTATATCTGTTGGCGTGGTTGGTGATATCTGTCGTGCATTAGATGAAAAGGTTCTTCCATTTTGTGATGGTATCATGAGTCAACTTCTAAAGGACCTCTCCAGTCCTATGCTTCATCGGTCTGTAAAGCCTCCTATATTTTCATGCTTTGGAGATATTGCTCTTGCAATCAGTGAGCATTTTGAAAAGTACATTCCTTTTGTGATACCGATGCTGCAAGGAGCTGCAGAACTCTGCTATCAACTTGATGTAAACAATGATGATATGCAAGAATATGGTAATCAGCTTAGACGGGGTATTTTTGAGGCTTACTCTGGCATACTTCAGGGGTTTAAAAGTTCCAAGTCAGCTCTGATGATTCCTTACGCAAGTCCTCTTCTGAAGTTCATAGAAGCTGTTGTTATGGATAAGAATAGGTGCGTAATAGAATTCCCTAGTTTAATTTCTATCCATACTTTCACGACATGTACAAATGGTGTTCTGTGTGGTTGCTCTCCAGGGACGAAGAGGTAACTAAAGCTGCCGTCGCAGTGATGGGAGATCTTGCAGACACTCTTGGTCCAAAAACAAAGGTCCTATTTAAGGATGTTACCTTCCATATGGACTTATTTGGGGAGTGTTTTCGATCAGACAATGACCAGTTGAAGGAGACTGCCACTTGGGCTCAAGGAATGATTCGACGAGTATTAGTTTCTTAAGTGGATATATCTTTCAACAGTCTAACAAAGGTTTCTTTGTCAAACAAGGTAAGGTTTCTGCATGGTCTTCCGTAGTGTACCAAAGTTTCTGTTCGTGTTATTTCTGCTGTTTCTGTGTTCTTACTGGCAGTGTTTTACCACCGTAGACCAGGTGGTACATGTGGTATTTGGTTCACGATCCACTAGTTTGTGGTCACAAATTTCCTGCTCAATTAATTTCTTTTTTGATGCTCAAAATTTTAATGGCTTATTCACAGTGTAGATCAGGTTGCTATCTCAGATGTCAGATTGAAAGGTAGATTGACAATCTTTTAAGTGAGATTTAGACTTTATGTTAGTCCCAGAAAAGATTATTATGTATTAGAGGGTTTTTATGCCTAAAGAATGTGACAGTGCATTTAATTGGGCAAAATCAACACAATTATGTTGTTTTTATTTTTTGTTTTCCAAATTGTGCATTCATTAAACATGGCCAAATGTTAAAATTAAAAGATCTTGAACCACCCACTGGTTTGTGGAAGATAAAAAGAAAGGGTAGGTGGGAGTATTTATGGGCAAAATGCACAAAGAAGGGAGGTAGGAGTCTCAAAAACAATAGAAGGATATTGAATCTATCTTTTCTTTCTTTAATTTTGATTAGTATGATGATATAATGGTATAGATTTTATTTGATTTTGAACACCCAAAGATTTTATTTGATTTTTTTTTTCCTGGTCCGCGAGGCTAAGGTGAACAAACATTTTATATGTTAGGATGATGATCGTAACTTCAGATGTCAATTATTAGAGTTATCCATGCTTAGTATTTAAACGAGACAGTTGTTTTTTGGGTTCAAACATTTTGACGTGCAGCTCAATCAAACCCGAATGGGAACGTCTCTCTAAAGCACACTGAATAATAATTGCTCCATTTAGTTCCAAATATTTCAATAGATAGATGGATAGAGCATTGGTTGTCTTTATGTTTGCTGAGAATGGTGGGTGATTGATACGTTAGGTACAGCTTTGGGTCTTCCTCAAAGTTGATATAGTCAAGCTCTCTTTGTTCTTTTGTGAGGGCCCAACTGTGGGTTAGGCGTAGTATGTCACCACATAAATGGCACCCACCTTATCACCACAACTTGGTGATACATGAAACATGAGATCGTCCCATCGTTAGCAATTCTCTCTGGCTCTCTATTAGTTTGTCTTTTGGACTTGCGTGACAGCCTCGATGACACAAGGAATCGCTTGATGGCAACCACACAACCAATGGTGAAGGAGAAATTTTTAGTCATATGTTTGAGTTTTGGTGCAAAGAAGCATTGGATTCTTTTGCCCCTCCTTCCGAAATGTTCTTCTTCTTGGTACAAAAATTACAATCATTTCAGCTTAATTTAATTGATTGATCGAGTGGATGATGTAGCCATCCTTGGCAGACAACTCCTAGTGGGCCTATTAATTTATATTGTGATGGGAAGAACATAAACCATGATTGACCTAATTTTTTTAGTTTTATTATTAAAAATTAAACATCGTGTCTTAAGAACAATCTTCGAGATAGATCCTTACAGATATGTTTTCTCAAAAACAAATCACTTCACAAGTGTCATTTATAAAACTAGCGTACAAGTGTGTCTCAAACATTATTTCCTTAAAATGATCTTTCATATCGACGCGTTTTAGGGATAACTTTTTTCACAACAGATTGTTTCACAAGTGTCACCTACAAAACTAACATACAAGTGTGTCCCAAACATTGTTTCTTTAGAATGATCTTCGAGATGAATGCTTCTTGGGGATAATTTTTCTCAAAACAAATTGCTTCACAAGTATCGCTCGCAAAACTAACTTTGAAGAGTGTGTCCGATACATCTACTTTGATACATGAGTCGGGTCTTATACGAAAGTTGAAAATAATGTTTTCGGTCCTAAATCATATTCTAGTGGTTCTCATCTATAAAGTAACTGAATAAAGAAGTATTTCAGTGAATATCTTACTCTTTAATTCGTGTTGATGTGATGAGTTTGAGTTTGGTTTAGTGGGCTTTGCGTGACGAGCCGCAGCAGTTGATCCGAAATATTAACCATATCACCTACATATCATATGATTGCCACTAAAAATAAGTTTATCATGTCGTACGAGGTAGATTATTTGTTTACTAATACTTGAGATCTTCCTTTTCTTATCCTTCCTACTAGGATGTAAGATGTACACATGCAATGCAATCGTGACTCCATCCATCAAATACTTTTTTGGATTAGTTTGCTTGGGTTGTATCTAGTGATGGATTGTTTGTTGTCCTCTGATTGCCTCTTAGTGGATTAGAATATGTTTCTCTACATGTTGTTTAGATCAGCTTTTGCTCTCCACTAATGATTGGTCGGAGGCCAGATAAGAAAAACATAAATAGGGAGTGAAGACCTCGAGCATATGTTGACAAAGCATGAAACGAGACAGCACTCAATTCGCTAGTCCCATAATTGAGCATGAAAAGTATATTGTACATTTGCATCTTATTAATCCTAAGTTTAGTCCAACATGGAAAAGTGGATAAGAATTTAAATCCACAGTATATAAAGAAAAAGAACACTCGACATTAGTGTTAATTGGCCGCAGTTCGTATGGAGATGTGATGACAGGGAAAGTTGACTTTCTCTTCAGGTGTCAGATTAGATTTGGATCACGAATTTTCCAGCTACTGGAGAGCAAATCCTTGTTGCTGAAACACAAAGGTTCCTTCTCCACCCACCGAATCCATTATGTTCTTAGTCTCCACTCTCTACAGGCCTTGTTTTATGTGATCGGAGGAGATGGTGCCCCTGCTCCCATTATTCCCACACTCGCAGTCATCATAAAGGACCCATCCCTACTCCTCACTCATTTGAGTTCACAGTCCATCAAATGGCCAAATCTGTCAGAATATGTATGTTGTGCCATTCACATATGCTACATAGGGTACCATCTTCATCATCCCTCTTTGGATGTTTGTCACAGTAATCTGCTTAGATCTTGTTGTAATATTGCGTTAGTGGTGACAGTGTTTCCCGCACATCCAATAGATGACCATACAAACACTTGAGATTCCTTCATCAATATATATTCATCCATCAGCAGCACTACCACTTTTGACGTCCGATCTCAACCCGCCCTTTCTCTCCCTTTCCTGCCAACTGCAAAGCTTCCTGACAAAGATAAAGAAGCTGTGTTCGGAGAGGAATCAAAGGGTTGTAAGAGAACAGACTTCAACCAAAGCAAAACCCTTGCACACCAAAACCACTAGGGCAGACACAGGAGACCCAAGGAAAGCAATGGATCCTGGCCCGGCCGCATCGTCTGTCGCCGGTGATCCATCTCCGCCACCCGCACCACCACCTCCTCAGCAACAGCAGCCACCGAGTCGGTACGAGTCGCAGAAGCGGCGGGACTGGAACACGTTCCTGCAGTACCTGAGGAGCCACAGGCCGCCGCTGAGCCTGGCGGGCTGCAGCGGGGCTCACGTGATCGAGTTCTTGAAGTACCTGGACCAGTTCGGGAAGACGAAGGTGCACGTGCCCGGATGCACCTTCTTCGGCCACCCGAACCCGCCGGCGCCGTGCGTGTGCCCGCTGAAGCAGGCCTGGGGCTCGCTCGACGCACTCATCGGGCGCCTCCGAGCCGCCTACGAGGAGAACGATGGCCACCAGGACTCCAACCCCTTCGGCGCGAGGGCCGTCGGTGTCTACCTTCGGCAGGTGAAGGAGAATCAGGCCAAGGCTCGCGGCATCCCTTACGAGAAGAAGAAGAAGAAGCGGAAGCGCTTCCAGGACACGGAAACCCCCAGCGAAGGGAGATCGGTTGGCGGAGCCGGAGCGGAGGCTTCGCTGTCCGCAGGCGTTGCTGTTTCCGGTGCGAGTGCAACTAGCACTAGTACTGTGGCTGAGGCTTTTAGCACTTCAACGGCAGTCGGAGACGGATCGCGTGCGCCGCCGGCGGGCTCATCAGCTCCTTAAGTAGCTCATTTCCTTTCTTCTTGCTGCTATTTGTCGAGGAAGGATACAGGAGATCGTACACACAAAGTTCTTGGCTAATTCTTCATATTTCCGAGACCAATTCGGCATATTTTGATCTTGTGATCCTTCCTTTCTCTTTCTCTGTCCCTTTTCTTCTGATTGAATTGGTGCACAGCATCGACAATTGTAATCTCTTTGTTCCCTATCCGTATGAAGCCGACAATTCTATTGCTTATGTGTGTTGGTGACGGCAAGTGGTGGTGTTCATCTGATGAAAGCAGAAAACTTACCGACAGCAGTATGATTATTCTTCTGATGTCTCCTTATTTTGCTGCTATTTAATTATCAGCTTCATCAGAAGGCCGCTGTATTCTCTCTACCTGTGAGCTTTGATTCCTTCTCTCCTTCCAACATTGGCTTGCGAGGGCCAAACTGAGGAACTCGAACCCTACTCGTCTCCATGTTTGAAAAAGGACACTGTTTAGACTAAATGGAAGTGAGATTTCCACAGAAATTGTTGCCTTATTTTATGATTCATATGCTGTTGAATCGGACTCATATCTCCTCCTGCACAGTTACATCGAGGGTCACATACATGACCTTACGGCATCTCATAAATCTCGTCTGCCTCTTTGCTATCATGAGCATAAATCAATCAATACTACATTTGTCATATCTTGATCAAAGGTGGATGAGAGTGTCCACTCGGGCTTTTCGACACAAGGGAGCCGCCGCAGAGAATGACAAATGGGACCTAAGTTTCCCTGTCAGCTTGTGTTATCAACAGTTGTATCCTCACTCGATCGTCTTTCTATCGCTGTTGTCAAGCTTCTTCTGCATGCAATATTATCGTGGGTGAGAAGAGAGAAAGAGGGAGGATCTGCTTCGCTGCAAGCCGAACTCATAGTTACTGTACACTAAAGGGAAGCAGCAGCAGCAGCAGCAGCAGCGGCAGAAGAGATTCTTGTACGGCCCGTTGGAGAAGCCGACTTTTGTTGCAGTGAGAAGTTTGAACGACTGAAAAGCTTGCAGGTGGACGCTCGAGTGCGCTCCATTATTTTAAGAGGGAGATGGAGGGATGAAAGGGAAAGGCACGGCAAGCAAAAGTGATGAGGAACTCGTCGTCATCTGTGATCTAAATGAATATATACCTTAAATAGCCCGAACTACAACTGCGTTCATCACTTGACGACGTACTGCTCCAGTTGCCATTTTTCGTTCCTTCTTTCTTTTCTCTTGATATGATCTAATTGGATTACCATTCACCGAACTGTAGCAGCAGATCGGATGTGGTTGTCTCTTCTTTCTTGCTTTCTTTCAAGATCAAGACAGCATAAGATAAAAAGCTGGAATTCTGCTTTGGAGCTCCATAATTGTTGCGGGGTAACACTTTTTTATCTCAGTAGGAAAAGAGACAAAAAAAGGAGAAGCCGACAGCCAAATTTAAATGTTGAGAGTTTAGTAAGTCTTGCCATCCGACAATTAATTCTTATCATCATTTCAACTCTTTCTTTTTATTTTCTTTCTTTCTTTCTTTTTGGGTTATTTCTTTAATTGCCAAATGATCTATTTTAGTCCAAAACACAATTTCTCGTCCGCGAATACTTTTTTATAGTCCTAACTCTAGTTCAAAATGGATAATTTCGGTTTTATCGAATTTAAAATTAAAATCAAACCGGTTTTATCGAATTCCCATACGATTTTGGTTTCCAAACTTATTATTTTAATTTTTATTTTAACCCTCCAATTGGTTCTTTGCTAAGTTGTTTGAAGGATAAATTCATTAGTCGGAGAACATTTAATTATTTAGATTTTTTTGGTTGGATCTAAATCGAACCAAACCGTTGATTTCGATTTCGGTTCCGTACCGAAACTAAACCATTAGAACTCGATTGGATGTTGAGAGTGATAAATTACAAATTATCTTATGCTATGAATTTAATAGCAAATTGTTATGTTGGTAGAGATCGAGATTAGCATTAGGCACAATAATTAAATTTATAGTTAAATAGTAGATATATCTAATCCGAAAAACCATTACTTTTATCTTTAATATATGTACGACTCAATCGACAGAATAATCGATTCATTTATTTGATAGATATAAAATTAAACCATCCAAAATTTTCGAGTCTCAGATGAATAATAATAACTCATTTTCTCATATAATCCAACTCCATTCTCCAACTTTTGATATAAAACTAAATCGGGGATCGGTATATACGGGACAACACAGTCTTGTGGTAATGTCATGGGAAGACTATATATGTAGTTGTGAGCTGCATCAACGAGTGCCCCATTAGAGAGCCAGCAACTGGCCATCGGTGGCTCATCATGTTCTCCAGTACAAAGCTCTTTTGGTTGTGTGTTTTCCTGCCTGCCGTGCAGCGGTGAGCCTACAAGGTATCATCATTTTGATGGAAACACCTTGGAGTAGTGGAGCAAGGACCGGTGGCATGCATCAACGTCGGGTACGTACATGGTGGCATGATGGTTGACAGGGAGAAGTGACCAAGGAGCAGCAGCAACGCTTACTCCTGCCACTTCTCTCTCCTCAGTATCGTCAGTCTCACCCATGGCTAAGATCGATGTACGCAATGAACCAAGAAAATGGAAGTGGGAGATGTCCACTGTTTAGCTTGGTTCAGCACAGTCGCCTCACTGCACAAGCATCAAAGGAAGAAGAAGGCGTCGGCACTGGAAGGAGGGATTCGATGCAGCCAATTGCAATGGGATGGAGGAGAAGACGTCGGCAAATGGAGCGGGGAATGCGGCGCAGCCGACTGCAAGTGTGCAGCGAACTGTGGTGATCCGACAAGCCACAAGTTGCTGGGTGTGCGGAGTCGGGAGTCCACGTAGTAGTGTAGTCCGTGAATGAGGCAGCATTACTCTCTTGTACTCTTCTCATGCTGTTGTTTGACAAGCCAAGCACTATATGAGAGAGAGAGAGAGATTGGACAGCGATGGCAGCATTTGATTGGTTTGCTTAAAGAGTTGGAATCCTCAATTGTAGCGTCCACCATGCTTCAATATTGGCACCATAGATCATGTCTTGTGTAATTACGAACCAGATGACTTGTCTTCTGAAACAATCAAATAAAAAATAATGAAATTAGTAAGTTGGATGGTGAGTATTCTTCTCGGATGTATTTATATTAGATTTCACATACCCATATATGGTCACAGGGACCGAAAAGATCTACTGGGGGCAATTGGATCACTAGATCTTGCAGTGGATCCTCATGGATAGGCCGAGAGTGGGCACCATTAACTTTGACCAAATCATTAAACCCTGTAGGAGGACAAACATAAAACTAGAGAGCCACTAGTCCTGCAGACAAACATAAAGCTAGAGTCACTGATACACTGTAATATTACCATTTGGAACCAAAAGCATTTCTTTCATATGATTTAAGATAATCTACATAGATAAAGTCTTTTTTTTTTTTTACTTTCAATCAGAAAAAAAAAAGATTAAATATTGCTCATTAAAAAAAAAATAATTTCTGAATCAAGATATATTTAAATTTACTTTACTAATCGTAAGCGATTAGGAGTCTTCACTATAAATAAAAAAGTGCTGTCATAGTTTCGATTCTTCTCTCTCTTTCTACTTAGGCATCAGAATGATTAAGTCGAGGGTAAATCGGCTGTCGGTCTTCTATTTTAAGAATGGAGGTTTATGAAAGCTTGGTTTGACTTTCCGAACATCATCCTATGTCCGTTTCTCCCTTACATCGTTCCTCGAGTAACTCTCGTGTCAATTTTAGGCTCGAGACTGGTCGGATCGTCACCGTGGCTCCAAATCGATGATCAAATCAAAAGACTAATCGATAGTGGTTTCGACTACTGAAAATGGCTTGGACAATGACCCAAGCAGAAGAGAAGTTCCAACTGTGGGACACAAGAGACAACAGGGATCATTAAAGGCCATGCAAGTTGCAGCTCAAGTTGAGGACCATCTCATTCGCCAGTACCATAGAAATAATACTCAACAGAAGAAAGCTCGAAAGAACGGGAAGAGTAGCAACTCAAGGACAAGAACCTGATGGAGAAATCAAGTAAAGAGACCCCAACTTGCTTCTCTTTTATCACCAAGTTGAGGTTGCCAGTGTCAAGTTGCTCCGCTGGCCAAACAGCTGTTGATTCGCCCATTAATGGGGAAATAATACTCCAATGCAACTTGCAGCTGCAGAAAAATGGACGACGCCTGCACCTCCCACCATCTTCTTCTCTCCTGTGAGAAGCTTTATATGGTGAACTGTGATTCTGAAAGGCATAGGTAGTATTGGATTGTGGATGGAATGTTGTTGTGATCGATGTCGATGAGTTCTACTGCTGGGGATTTGTTATGCCAACTCCTAGGTTTTGAAGACGAGAAGAAGCATAGGACTTGCTTAAATGTGGATGGGGTCTTCACAGGAATCCCATCTCATTCCAAATTGACTAACACTGTAATGTTGATCTAATCTAACTCCATTTTCAAGTTATCAACTAAACTTGGTTAAGATCTTGAATTCGACTTCTGCCTGCCTTCGCTATTTACCTTTTAGACAAAAAAAAAATATATATATATAACATATATTTATAATATTATTATTTCTGAAAGAGATATTTTTCTTTTCCCGAGAGAATGGAGAATAGAAACTATCCTTTATCCTATATTCCGTTTAAATTCAATGCTAATAAATGCCTCTATATCCCATTTTAATGGGTCAATTTTAATAAGGTAGCAAAAAGAGGTCTAGAGAAATTCGAGAGTCCATTTACATTTAATAAGCTTAGAATTAAAAAATATATAAAGTACTATTTTACATAGTTTTAGATTTGTGATTGTCAAGCAATTTGATGAGGAAATATATATATATATATATATATATATATTTATTTATTTATTTA
>LVTN01001540.1:4132-23119 GCA_001649415.1 Musa itinerans
CAGATCCAATACCCACTAGGGGAGGATCCATTAGGGTTTGACAGGAGACCTCTATAAATAGGAGGGATTCAAAGCCTCATAGGCTAGAGCCTTTGCTTGCCTCTCCTATTCTCCTCCCCCTCTTCACCTCAGAGAAGGCCTGGAGTTTTGAGGAGTGTCGTCGCAGCCCTACTGTGTGGATCACCGCTAGAGAGGAGGACGCTTGATCTCCTTCACCCTCTCCTAAAGATCTACAAGGAAACAGGGATATACGATCTCCCTAGGTAACACAATCTACTCTATATGCAGTTTTAAGTTTCACAAATTTTGCGCACCAATCTTTGCACGATGATGAACATCTCTTTGGGAATAGGGGATTTGATTTTCTTGTTTTTCCGCTGTGCATATGATGTCACCCCCAAGATTTCCCAACAACAACTTCTTTGCCGCTAATGTTAGCATGAGCAACAACCTCTCAATAAGGGGGGTAGCACTCCTTGGAATCATTCAGCATGTGGTTGGTGTAGTATATGGACCACTTGGCCCCCTAGTCTTCTTGCAATAGCACCAAGCTAATGGCCTGGCTAGTGGCCACAAGGTACAAGCTCAATGTTTTGCTTAGGGTAATAGAGGTGAGTTATAGTAATTTGGCGAGGTGGTGCTTCAATCCTTTAAAGGCTTCTTTATTGGGAAATATGGGGCAATGTTACAGTGTGGTATAAGAATAGAAAATATTTTTTTTATAATTTCTCATAGAAAAGATGGTTTCATTGTCGTGCAAAAGTTGGTGCGCAAAAACTCGCAAAACTGAAAACTATGCATACAAGAGAGATTGTGTTACTTAGAGAGATCGTATATTCTTGAATTCCTATAAATCTATGGGAGGGGATGAAGGAGGTCAACTGTCCTCCTCTCTAGAGGTGATCCACATGGCAGGGACTATGAAGACGCTCCTCAAATCGCTTCCCAAATCTCTTTCTCGTATGCACCACACAATCAAGAAGGGGCTGCCCCTTCTTGTTATCCACATGCCCCAAATAGGGGCTGCATGTTGAGGATGAGAAGGAGAGAGGAGAATAAGAGGTGGTAGCCAAAAAGCCTAGCTCATGACCCTTTAGTTCCATCAATTTATAGAGGTCCCCTATCAAGTTAACCCTAATGGATCCTGCTATAATGGATACTGGATCTCTATCCAACTACCAAGCCTCTTAGATTAGTGGGTCTCTACCCAATAATCTCACATTGGCTCTTATTAGATCTTATCCATAAGATCCAATAATTTATAGGCTTATTAGATATCTAATAAGATAGGGGCTCCAACGGATATCTCATATCTGAATCTCTACTTATCGTAATACCTATCATATGTTTGTGACTCTCTATGCCCAATATCGAGCTAGCCATGAGTCATATATGTCGGAACTCCTTCTAGCTTAGTGAATTATTATCTCTATAATAATTCACTCAACTCATCGACTACAAACGTATTAGGTACTAGGCCATGTTAGGATCGAGAGTCCGATGTCGGCACTAAGAGGGGGGGTGAATTAGTGTAGCGGTAAAAATTACGTCTTCAAAAACTTGTTTCGATTAAAACCATTTTTAATGTAAAACTGTTTTGTAAAGGGAGAGGAGATCACACAAGATTTTAGCAGCGTTTCTTTCTTTTTAAATTCTTTATGCTCGTGTGCTTTAACCAGGGATGAGAGGGGTATTTATAGGCTTCAAGTTGATTTAAACTTAGAGCCTAAAACTTTCCCATCCCGAGTTTCCCGGGCACGGGCGGTACCACCACCCAGGTTTGGCGGTACCACCACTTGGGGGGTAGTATTGGGTGGTACCACCACCCAAACTAGCGATACCACCACCTAACATAGTCTCGAAGACTGTGCCACGATGGTGAGACTTCTTAGGGCATTGTTTGGGCCTCTCATTGGGCCCAACACAGTCCTTACATGGGCCTAGCTGGCCCCTAATTGGTTTGGCCGAAATCTAAACCCAATTACGTGCTAACTACGATTCCTAAGACATATTCTAAGCTAAACAAGTCCGTAGGTCTATTCTTCCAATGAACTTCCGATAATCTCTCGGCAATGTTCCGGCAAACTCTCAGCAAGCTCCTAGACTTCACGACGATCTTCTTGGCGAGTTCCGATGAGCTTCTCTGGCAAGCTCCGAGACTTCTCGGTTGGTTCCGCCAGAACTTCCAACGAACGTCCAGACTTCCGACGAACTCTCGAACTCCTGACATAATCTCAATCTTGACTCCGGGATTTCATTTTGCTTCATGTCTTGCTTTCGTAGTTAATCTTGCATATGTAAAATCACACTTTGATTTAGACAATTAATACTAAGCATTAATCAAGTTGTCTGGCATGTCATTGGTCTCTCGACGCTTTGTTCGATTTTTCGGTGCATCGTCCTCTCTTGCGACCTATTGCCTAATCGGCCAGTTGACTCTGCAACTCCGATATCCTTGGTGCAATATCCGCTCTTCTTGGCCCGATGCCCGAATCCACGACCCGAAGCCTTCTGTCAATACGTCGACCATTCCTCCAGCCCAATGTCCAATCTTCTGACATGTTTTCCCCTAGAATAACATAATTTTTCCTACTTTAATTGTCTCATCATGATCAAAGCATCCTACGTCACTCAAAACATAGATTAATTCATAAACACATATCAATTGGTTTCATCATCAAAATCCGAGATTCAATAGGCCACTACGTCGTAGTCTCTAGACAATACAGGGGAATCCAATCCTTTGGACCTATCTATCCTTAGTTACCATGTATCTTTAATCGCTCATCCATCTAATGTCCTGATAAGACCCTAGGGTTTTATTATAGAAAAAAGGGGAGAAAAGGGGATGATTGCTTCGAGGGGATCGGCCTCCTTGATCACTTCGAGGGGATCGACCGCCTAGGGTTTATCAAAAGACTGAATAATATTTCATTGATAGCTTAATAGAAACATATACATCCCTATTTATAGAGTTCCACCCAAAGTCCACCAGGACTTGGACTCTTAATAATAAATAAATATTAAATAAACCCCTATCCAACTCTTACTGAACTAAACAAAATTAACAAAACATTATTCAAAAGCTAGCTCAGAAATAGAGGGATCCTAACAATTCCTTTTCCTTTAATTCAGTCTTGTCCTTAAGATTGAGCAGCATTAAATTTTAGAAACTTCTCTTTTAGCACCTTGTAGGACTCCCAAGTGGCATCTTCCTTTAGTAAGTTGGCCCATTACACCAGTAATTCACTCACAAGATGTCTGCGGTACATTATAACTCATCAATCAAGTATGGCTTGTGGTTGAGCTTGAACTTCCCCGATAGTAGAGATGTCCAACAAATGGCATTGCACTATCTCATCTTCACCCAACTTCCTCTTAAGGCTGGAAACATGAAAAATTGGATGTATTTTAGAGTTAGCAGGTAAATCCAAGCAGTAGGCAACTAGTCCAATGCGTTCTAATACTTTATAAGGCCCAAAAAATCGAGGAGACAACTTCATAAAAGATCAAACATTTATAGAAGTTTACTTGTAGGTTGAAGATGAAGGAAAACCCAATCACCCATGATAAATTCTCATTTAATTCAGTGTTTATTAGCTTGCTATTTTATTCTTGCTTATGTGGCTATGAGATTATTGTTAGGATCCATTTATTTTCTAAGCTTTTGAATCATGTTTATTGAGTATGCTTAGTTTAGTTAGAGTCAGATAGATGTTTATTTAATATTTATTTATTATTAAGGTCCAAATCCTAATAAACTCTAGGTGTAACTCTATAAATAGTGATGTAACTATTTCTTTTCGACAAGTAATAAAATATTATTCAGTCTTTTATCTAACCCTAGGAGGTCGATCCCCTCGAAGTGATCATCCCTTTTCTCTTCTTTCTTCTACAATAAAACACTAGGGTCTTATCATTTGGTATCAGAGCAGTGATCCTTAGCATTCTCGCTACAGTGTTGTCGTAGCTATCATTAAATAAAAAAAAAATTGAGAAAGGGTGAAGTCGGTAGCCATGCACGCCAATCCTTCTCGACCGAGAAGGAACCCCTACTTCCCGGCCAGCGACCACCACTGCCCCTTCTCCACTGCTGTTGCTGCTTCCCGACTACTCGACCACCACTACCATTGCTCCCCAACCAACAACCTTCCCTCCTCGCTGCCTTATCTAGCTCAAGCGAGAAGGGCCACAACTGTTGTTTCCTCCCCTCTTCGCTGCCGGCATTGACAGCGACCGCTGCAGCCATCACTGTTGCCTCAACCGCCCACGATCCCTTAGTGTCGCCAATGCCTCCTTTTGCAATGCGACAGAGACAGGGTAACGCTGCCTCCCACTAGCCAGCGAACCACCCCCTCGTCGCTTCTACCATCAGCGATGCTACCCCTAGCCGCACCAGCATCGCTGCCTCCCCTTGGGTCACAGCTTCAACCGCAGTAGCAGCCGCTCGACCCTCCTCGTAATGACTAAAACAGGGCAACTCACCGATTGCCCTTGTTCCCAATTGCGCCACCACCAATTCTCTTCTCCACTGGCATTCATAGCACCGCCACCTCCCACTCGAGCCACCACCACTGCTAGCCTTCTCCTCAATAGCTCACGATCCTTCGGTGTCTCCAATAGCTCCTTCTGTGGTGCGATAGAAATAGAGCACCTTCTGTTGCCACAACTGTTGGTCCCTCTACTACCACAGGTGCCGTTTGCCACCACCGCCACTGTAACTTCCTAGCCAGTGACAACCGTTGCCTGCCTCCCAACCGCGACCCTCACTGCCTTCCCTTGGGTCGCAGTCATAGCCGCTCGACCCTCCCTCCTCTCGGTGACCAAAATAGGGCAACTACGATCGTTGTTGTTTCCTCCCCTCTTCGCTGTCGACATCGACAGCATTAGCTACACCTCCCCTCTTCGCTGCCAACATCGACAGTGATCGTTGTAGCTGTCGCTATTTCCTCAACCGCCCGTGATCCCTCAGTATCGCCAACACCTCCTTTTGCAGTGCGATAGAGACAGGGCAACGCTGCCTCCCATCTATGCAGCAGCCTAGTCCTCAATCGCCGCAACCACCACAGCAACTAGCCCTCGGCGACACTGCCCCAAACTGCACCACCATCGCTGCCTCCCAGCCCTCCACAGCAAGCATCACTATCTCCCATGTAGCGACCGCAGCTACATCCCTCATCCTCGCAGCATCCCTTCACTCCCATAATGCTGCCACTAATTGGCATCATAGCAGCAACACCGACTAGGACAATGCTGATGCCCTTGACCAGACATCAAAAATAAGAACAGGGCATTACAGGCTTGTAGTGTCACGCAATGGCTACCGATAACTCAGTAAAAGTACAAATTGAAGTATTGAAAACTATAATTGAGAATCGGTTATAAGAAACCCTTCACAATTTCAAAAATAGCTTATTTGAGCACTTTAGCAAGTTTCAACATGATGGGAGCTCAAGTTCTACGTTGAACAGATCTAGAGATATAGGAAAAGGGCCCTAAGATTGTGACACAAACTACCCATGCATTAAGGTAGAATTTCTGAGATAGGAAGATGGGGATCCGACCAATTGAATCTCTAGGGCAAAAAAAAATTTTCATTTTCATAGGACCCCAGAAGAATTTAAAGTAGAAATAGCCTTAACCCAGCTAGATGGAGATGCAATCCAGTGGTATAATTGGTATAAAACTTGCCATGGAGTTCCTTCATAGGAGCAGTTCAAGAGAGGGCTTCTTGTTCGCTTTGGCTCATATGAATACGAGAATGTTGATGGACAGCTCAACAAAATTCATTACACTTATACAATGTTGGAACATCAGAGCAGGTTTGGAAGATTATCAAATCAAGCTAGAGATTGGAATATCTCGAAAGCCTTGGACTTGTACTTTATCAAATACACGTGTTTGTGCCTAGAGAAATCGTTAGTGAAAGTAATGAAGCAGGAGTAACCACTAATAGCATAAATTGATATCAGGCCACATACATCACTATGTATGAGTTCTAGCAACTTAATAGCTCTCTCTCTAGTTTTACTAAATGGAGAGTTGGTCAATTTTTCATGAAGGCAAGGCTCGTAATGTACATATGACTTATAGTCGAATTGATCTAGATTTTCATCCTTTAGCAATTTTTGAATCCTTCCCACATATATGTGACCTAGCCTACAATGTCATAGATATACACTTTTCACCTCATCACATTTTCTCTTGGATACACTTACATTCATGATGTGTGGAGTAGTGTCTAGCATAAACAAACTATTATGCAATATTCCTCTCATGATGATCTTATCATCTAATAATATTAAATAACTATTATTCTTAAAAACTAATTTATATCCACTAACTGTTAAACATGAAATGAAAATAATATTTTTGATAATAGAAGGAACAAAATAGCATAAATCCAATGCAATAATAGCTCCACCAAGCAGATGTAAGGTGACCTCGCCAACAGCCACTACAATAACTTTTGCTCCATTGCCCATCTTGAGGTCCACCTCATCTCTTGCCAATCTCCTAGGTCTTGCCAAAACCTACAACTAATTACAAATATAATAAGTACTACCAGTATCCAATACCCATGTATTATCAAAAGAATCTAACAAATGGAGACTGATCATGAATGTACCTGAAGCTTCTCCAAGCTTCTGTTTCCCTCTCTCTGCAAAGTACTCTTTGTAATTCCTCTTCTAGTGCCTATCTTTTCCATAGTGGAAGCACTGGACTTTGCCTTTTACTAGATCCTTTTTAGTAGCCTTTGCTTTACTCGATCTGCCCTTGCCCTTGTCTTTCTTAAGCGACTTTTCTGCCTTCATTTTCTTTCTGGTCTCACTAGTATAGAGAACTAATTTCTCTTTCTTGATAGTACTCTCTACCTCCCTCAATATATTGAGGAGCTTAGGGAGAGTCATATAAAGCTTGTTCATATTAAAATTCATTATAAACTAAGAAAATAAATCTAGTAAGGACTAAAGCACAAGATCCACACACGGGTTATCCCTTAGGACCATTCCCAAACCTGTGAGTTTCTCTATCCACTCAATCATCTTTATGATATGGTTTTAAATCGGGACACCCTTAGTCATCCTAGCATGGAAGAGACTCTTAGATATTTCATATTATTGAGTCCTTCCCTATTCCTCGAATAGTTTGCAAATATGTAGGAGAATGGATCTGGCATCAATTATTTCATGTTGTCTTTATAACTCAGGAGTCATGGAGCCTAATACAAAACATTGAGCAAGAGTAAAGTCATCTATGTGCTTCATATAACGAGCGATCTCATCCTCGCTTGCCCCTTCCTTGGGTGTAGGTATCACTATATCAAGGATGTATGTGATTTTCTCCGCTATGAGAACAATTATAAGGTTACAAAGCTAATCCATATAATTTAGACCAGTGAGGCAGTTGACATCAAGTATGTCATGTAAGGGATTTGAAAGCGATTTTTTTCTGAAAAAAAAACATGTAACAAAAATAAATAACATGTAGACTTTACTAAAAGTAAACAACTAAGATATAGTCTTCTATCTTAATCTACTCCCATTATTCTCTCGTGAAACACATAACTCCCTCCAATATGTAAATCGGAGATCTCCGGCAAATCTCTAGTGGGGAGCGGAATCCAATCGGTATCTTAACGTAATCTTAAGGGACTCGACCAATCATGCTAAGTTTGAAAAGGTAGGCAACTCTTGCTGATCACAACTCCTTGTGATTCCTGTCTTGTTTAGCCTCGAACCATCATGGTCTCGAGGGACTCGACCAACCATAATGTTCGGTTAAGTCATCACCATCGTTACAAGATGAGTATGATTCGATGATATTCCCTCGAGGGACTCGACCAAGTATACCATGTCCTCAGGTCACTGGTGACATCTCTATGTCATAGGCAAGATCTCGAATCACAATATAGATGAGCCTCGAGGGACTCGACCAACTCATCCTACATTGAGAATTAATTTCTTCCTATAACGATAGAAGGTCATGTGGGTCAATCTAATTGTCTTATATTTACTGACTTAATATTATCGAGAGAAGCGATTTTGATTCAGTATCCAAATATGACGTGTAATATATATACATATTTAATATACATCTATATCATATACAAATATATATATACATATCTAGTAGGTGTATAAGTAATCACACATCACATAAGTAATTAAACCAGATGATCATAGACTACAATCTAATGTGATTAGGCCTGAGCCAGTGGGTCCAATCACTCACATTACTATATATGTATGCATCGATGCATCTCCATGCCTTGTGATTGTTCATCTCGTTCCTGTCAGTTCTGTCGGCATCTTGGCACATCTCCATACATCGCGATCATTTATCTCGGCCTTATAAGTCCCACTATTGCCTACATGCTCCCACTGTGTCTCCTCATATAATTACAACTTAATCACAGATACACAGACTCGACAATAAATGAAAAAAATTGGAGGCTCACAGGCCCCAATAATAATAATAATCACATCACATGTACACACATCACATGATCCGTGATCATCCATCTACATCACATATTATATGTACATATCATCATGTAGGACTATTAGATAATAATAATAATAATAATTAATTAAACTATTTAATTAATTATTTTATAGCCCTTTGGGGTACCCTACCCTAGGGTACCCCATGCAACTAGGAAACCCTGGCCGTTAGGGTTACCCTTGTGGACAGGACTGCCTTAGGCGGCTAAGGTTCCCTAGCCCCCAAGGTTACCTCTGATGCTAGGAAACCCTAGCTATAGGGTGAGCATGGGTGGCTAGGAAACCCTAATTGCATGTGGTGCCCTTGGAGCCGAGAAACCTTGCTACAAGGCCTACCAACCCCTAGGCCAAAAGACCCCTTGCTGCTCTCATCCTTGCTGTCTTTGGCCAGGCCAAGAGCAGCATGGTGTGCTCTCAACTAAAGCTATAAGTAGCCTTCAGCCAAATCATAGGGCAGCAACAGTTGCTGCCCTTTTCCCTCTATTTTGTAATAATAAATTTGGCAACAAAATATTAATTTAAAACACCTTTTTATAGGGAGAAGATGTGTAGTTCAGATCTCCAAAACTATGACAAAAATCGTAGCAATCACACAAAATAATTTTTACGTGATTGAACACAACACACGCAGTTCAAAAACCAATCTTTTGCATGGGCAACCTAGCTCTGATACCACTGTTGGGAAATATGGGGTAACATTACATGCGTAGTGGAAGAACAAAAAATAAAATTCCTATAATTTCCTGCATAAAAGAATGTTTCATCATCGTGAAAATGTTGGTGCGTAAAAACCTACAAAATAGGAAACTATGCATACAAGAGAGATTGTGTTACCTAGGGAGATCGTATATCCATGAATTCCTTCAGATCTATGAGAGAGGATAAAGGAGGTCAAGCATCCTCCTCTCTAGTGGTGATCCACATGGTAGGGATTCCGAAGATGCTCCTCAAATTACTGCCCAAATCTCCACATTTGCTATCTGAGGAGGAGAAGGGGAGAGGAGAATAGGAGGTGGCAACCAAGAAGCATAGCCAATGACTCTTTGGTTCTCTCCTATTTATAAAGGCCCCTCTCAACTTAACCCTAATGAATCCTGCCCTATTAGGTATTGAATCTCCGTCCAAATACCCAAGCCTCTTTAATTAATAGATTTCTAACCAATAATCTCTCATTGGCTCTTATTGGATCTCATTCATAAAATCTAATAATTCATGGGCTTATTGGATATCTAATAAGCTAGGGGCTCCAACGGATATCTCATATCTGAACCTTTACTCGTTGCAATACCTACCATATGTGTGTGACCCTCTAGGCCCAATATTGAGTTGGCCGTGAGTCATACCTATCAAAACTCTTTCTGGCTCAATGAATTATTATCTCCATAATAATTCACTCGACTCATCGACTGCGGACGAACTATACCATTACGCCGCAGTCCCCAAATGATAATATAATCTTTTGGACCTATCTATCCTCAATTACTATATGCCTATAGTCCCTCATCCATCTAATATCCTAAAGACCGTACACCAAGCATAGTGTTGTTAGGCCCATACGGTTTCTCCTCAAGTCTCACTCTAATCGGATTCTCCTAGAGAACTCTTTCTTTCTCAATCCGAATGACCTTGGCCAATGATGTATTTGAGCAAAAATATATGGGATATTCCTCTCATGATACCGAGAGCAGATGATATTCAATCAATACTCAATGGCCATCATAAGGTTGGTTGCCACTTCTGATGACTGACTATACTAGATTTGGAACTTTCAAACCTATAAGTTCGGTATCAAAGAGTGGAGTACTCATATAGGACATCCTTAATGTCTCAAGTCGAAGGACCGAGTACACCACCAAGATGACGGAATCACTATCTAACAATAATGTATCATCAACCATCCAGCATTCCGTGAGTGGATCAATCAATGAACTCATTCTCCAATAAGCACCTACATTGTAGCTATAGTATCTCCACACGAGCAGTTATGAGACCAGCCACCTCCATTATATGGACACATATACAACACACTAGTCTGTCCGGTTATCTTGATGTCCCTCTCGAGTAACCTATGACCAGGATTATTTAGCATTTGTGTTTAAAGGTGAATCGATCTCATTATCGTGATCTCATCACGATCTGATTCTCATTGGATAGATCCATAGACATCACAATATATTTATGCAACAAGCAATATAAAGTGAGAAAATACCATAATAATACTAAGTAAAAATATTGCATATTATGTCACACGTGCCATCACTCATATGATTAGCTTGCAAGGCACCTATGACTAGTAGGACCTACGCAAAGTTGGAACTTGTATGTTAGGTACCTGAACAAACTTAGATTGCAAAATGGTGCTTGAGCTAGGTTCTCCTACCTCACTCAACTCTATCATGCTTCTACTATCTCCACCAAGAATGTGTTCCTTCTCAAGGAACACTGCCCTCATGGCAACAAAGACCTTTGTCCCTAGGATGATAGAAATAATGCTCATAAGTTTCCTTGGAGTATCTCACAAATTTATATTATTTCATCCTTAATTCCAACTTATCGGGATTGTATCTCCTTACATAGGCAGAGCAGCCCCAAATCTTAATAACCTTAAGATCGGGCTTCTTCCCCTTTCATATCTCATATGGTGCAAACACTACCTACTTAGTTAGAACTTTATTCAGAAGGCAAGCTATGGACTTTATGGTGTATCCCTAGAATGAGATGGGTAGGTTGGCGAAACTCATCATAGATTGCACCATGTCTAGTAGCATGTGATTCCTCCTTTCGGATACACCATTAAGCTGAGGTGTATAAGGAGAGGTCCATTGGGATAGGATCTCATGGTCTTTAAGGAATTGAGTGAACTCTATACTCAAGTACTTACCTCCTCGATTTGATTGAAGAGTCTTGATACTCTTTTCAATCTAATTTTTTATCTTATTCCTATATTCCTTAAATTTCTCAAAGGCAATTAGACTTATACTTCATCAAGTATACATATCCATACCTAGAGAAGTCATCAATGAATGTAATGAAGTAAGAATAATTACTTATGGCTTGAGTTGACATAGGACCACATATATTATTATGTGTAAGTTTTAGTAACTCATTGGCTCTCTCTCTCTAATTCCACTAAATGGAGAGTTGTTAGGATCAAGTTGGCACTAAGAGGGAGGGTGAATTAGTGCTCATATAAAAATTACGTCGATTCAAAATCTCATTTAATGTAGAAAGTCCGTTTCGAAAAGTGTTTAAGCTTGACTTAGAGTAAATACAAAGTGAAGTAAGCAACTAAGTAAGCAATAAAAACTACATCCACTCTCAATTCCTCCTCCAATAAGGCCACTAGTGTCCACTATCGGTCTTCCTTTAATGGATGAAGACCAACTACCCTCTTACAATACTTTCTCCTTTTCATAGGTTTAGGAGATAACATTTACATATCACTCTTTTACAAGTAGTCCCTTACACACCTCCCTTAGGACTAACTCTAAGCACTAGGACGAAACTCAAAGTTTTGGCAGAGTTTACTTAGTTTTTTTCTCAAGAATTCTTACTCCTTTCTTGCTGCCTAAGTGGGGTATTTATAGGCCCCAAGTGATTTCAAAAATGGAGCCAAAAATATAAATTTTTAGGTCTTTCGGGTACGGGCGGTACCACCGCCTACAGCTTGACACTGGGTAGTACCAACGCCCAGTCTGGCAGTACCACCACCTAACACACTATCACTAGGCAGTACCATCACCTAGTCTAGTGGTACCACCACCTACAGCTTGACACTAGGCAATACCAACACCCAGTCTAGCAGTACCACCACCTGATACACTGTCACTGAGCGGTACCACCACCTGACAGCCTCGGAGACTGGGTTTTTTGAGTTTTCCAACTCACAAGCAGTTCCACCACTTGTTCTGGCAGTTCCACCATTTGTTCTGGCGATTCCATCGCCTGTTTTGGCGATACCACCGCTTAACCCAACTTTTGAGTCAGTGAATGGGCCTCCCAATGAGCCCAAATTAGTCTCAATTAAGGCCCAATTAGCCCCTAATTGAGTTAGCATGATTACACCAAAAGTTAACTCAATTAGCCCCCCAAACTACTTCGATCTTAGATAAATGATTACAAAGCATGAATCCTTTGTCTGACATATCATTAGTTCATCCGGCGCATTGTCCGATCCTTTAGCATATCGTCCTCTCCTTCGGTGTATTGCCCAATTAGTATGTTGACTCTCACAACTTCCGATCTTCTTAGTGCAATGTCCAATCCTTTGGCCCAATGCCCGAATTCATAGTACGAAGCTTTTTGCCGATATGTTGACTGATCTTCTAACCCAACATCGAATCTTCTGACATATTCACTCCGGCCCAACGTTTGATTCCTCCTGCTTTAATAAATTTACCTCTCCTTGATCGAAGCTAGTCCTACGTCACTCAAAACCTAGATTAGATCACAAACTTATCAATTGATTTCATCATCAAAATTCAAGATTCAATAATCTCCCCCTTTTTGATAATGATAACTAATTAATGATAGAGTTTAAACTAAACTCCTTTTATCAATATGCCATATTGATAGTCATATCAAAATAATCATGTGCAGCAAGTCATTACATTCATCATGTATATTTTCAAAATCATCATTTTAGGCATAATATGCATGATTATCATCATACCTTCTCCCCTTTTGTCATCAACAAAAATGAGAAGTGCAATTAGCATGGTTTTAGATATACAAGCTAGTAAGATAGTAAATTTTAAACATACAAGCTAGCAAGTTTTTCACATATGAAGTGAGTAAAATTTTTGTATTTTTCGAGATGTGCAAGATAGCTTATTTTTGCATCTTCTTGAAATGTACAAGCTACCAAACTTTGCTTCACTTTTGAGATGAGCAAGCTAGTAATTTTAGCAAGTTTTACATCATGGAAGCTAGCAAATTTTACATCATTTTAAAATATGCAAGCTAGCAATTTGACAAGTGTTACTTCTCTTGAAATATGAAGGCTAGCAAGTTTTTAAAAAAGAATGCAAGATAGTAAATAGCAAGCTAGCAAGATAGCAATATATCATTTTAGAATATACAAGCTAGCAAGTTTGCCTTTCTTTGAAATATACAAGCTAACAAGTTTTAGCTTCTTCTTGAATTGTGCAAGCTAGCAAATTTTATCTCCCCCTTTATCATTGTCAAAAAGAAGGGAAGAATATAATTTTATAATTCTTTTCCGTTTACATCAATTTTCACATCATGACAAGGTTAAATAACAAGGATAAATTTACATCAATATTTCAATCATAAAAAATGAAAGATCAAGTCATGAATACCAAAAGACCATATATCATTTTTGACAAATTTCTTCTTTTGTAAATAGAAGGAATAATAGGAAATGATCTTGACTTAAAAATTAAACTCAAGTCATAAAAATCAAGAAATGATCCAAAAAATATATAAAAAGATTTTATGCATTTGGGAGATTTAACATTCAAGCTAGTACTTTTGTTTACCTAAATTTAACATTCAAGCTAGTAATTTTCTTACTCCCCTTGGTCATTGTAAAAAAGAAGAAGAGGAGAATAATACAATGATGGAATTCATTTCCTTCTAACATTAATGCTCAAAGCATCATATGTAGGGAAATCTAGGAGGCGACATCACATGTGTAGCGAAAGAACATAAAACGAATGTGTGTTTATCATCGTGCGAAGATTGGTGGTCAAAATCTACAAAACTTAAAATTACATATATTAAAGATTGTGTTACCTAGGGAGATCGTATATCCCTGAATCTCTACAGATCTGTAGGAGAGGGTGAAGGAGGTCAAGCATCCTCCTTTCTAGTAGTGATCCACACAGTAAGGCTACAATGATGCTCCTCAAAACTCCAAGCCTACTATCTAAGGAGGAGAAGGGGAGAGGAGAATAGGAGATGACAACCCAAAGAGGCTCTAACTTATGAACCATTAGTTCCCTCGTATTTATAGAGGTCCCCTATCAACTTAACCCTAATGAATCCTGCCCTATTGGGTATTAGATCTCCATCTAACTACCCAAGCCTCTTATATTAGTGGATCTCTATCTAATAATCTCTCATTGGCTCGTATTAGATCTCATCCATAGGATTCAATAATTCAAGGGTTTATTAGATATCAAATAAGATAGGGGTTCCGACGGATATCTCATATTCGAACCTCTACTCATCGCAATGCCTACCATATATGTGTGACCCTCAAGGCTTAATATCAAGCTGGCCCTAAGTCATACATATCAGAACTTCTTCTGGCTTAGTGAATTATTATCTTCATACTAATTCACTTGACTCATCGACTGCGGAAGTATTAGGCCACTATGCCACAGTCCCCAAACAATACAGGGGAATCCAATCCATTAGACATATTTGTATATCGGGCATGGTGCTGTCACAGAGACTGTATACCAGGCATGGTGCTGTCAAACCAATACGGTTTCTACTCGAGTCTTACTCTAATCGGATTCTCCTAGAGAACTTTTTCTCTCTCAATCTGAATGACCCTCACCAAGGATTTGTCTGAGAAAGAACACATGAGATATTCCTCTCATGACACTGAAAGTGGATGATCATCTATCGACACTCAATAGTCCTCGTAAGGTTAGCTACCACTTCCGATGACCGACTATGCTAGATCTGGAACCACCAGACCTATAAGTCTAGTATCAAAGAGTGGAGTACTCATACAAGACATCCTTAGTATCTCAAGTCTAAGGGCTAGATGTTAGGTTTGATTTGGCACTAAGAGGGGGGGGAATTAGTGCAGCGAATAAAAATGTCGATTTTGAAAATCTTTTCGTTCGATGAAAATCGATATCGAAAAGATGTTAACTTGAAAGCGTATTCGTAAGGTAGTGAAAGTAATAATTAAATTTACAATTAAAGCAAAGAGCAAAATAGAAATGCAAACCAAATTTTTATAGTGGTTCGGTTGTTGTGATCTACATCCACTCCCGATTCCTCTTCACTCGAGGCTACCGGCTTCCACTACCGATCTTCCTTCAATGGGTGAAGATCAACTACTCTTTTACACCCCTCGTCTCCTTTTCACGAGTTTAGGAGACAACCTTTTACAAGCACTCACTCCTCCCTAAATAGAATTTTAAACTTTAGGACTAGATGAAGAGATTTCTCAAGTGACTGCTATAATGCTTTCTCACTTTTAAGTTCTTTGTGATTGTGTATGTTAACCAGGGATGAGAGGGGTATTTATAGGCCTCAAGTGGATTCAAACTTAGAGCTTAAAAGTGTCTCATCCTTGGTTTTCAGAGTACTGGCGGTACCACCGCCTATGCTAGGCGGTACCACCGCCTGCAGCACTTACACTGGGCAGTACCACCGACCAATTTGGTGGTACCACCGCCTAACACCCTGCCACTGGACGGTACACCACCCAGTCTGACGATACTACCGCTTGACAATCTCTCGAAGATTGTGTCTGGGTAGTACCACCGCTTGACATAGTCTCGGAGATTGTGCCACCGATGGTTCCACCTGTTTGGGTCACTGTTTGGGCCTTTCACTTTGCCCAACATAGCCCAAACTTGGGCCTAATTGGCCCCTAATTGAGTTGGCCTAATTCCAACCCAATTACGCCTAAAACCTATTTTGATCTAGACAATTATTACAAAGCTAATAAAATATTATCTGATAAGTCATTGGTTTATTGACGCCTCGTCCGATTCTTCGACGCATCATCCTCTCTTGAGGCCTATTACCCAATCAGCCAGTTGACCTTCGTAACTCTGATTTCCTTAGTACAATTTTTGCTCTTCTTGGCCCGATACCCGAACCTATGGCCCGAAGCCTTCTCCAATATGTTGACCGATCCTTCGGCTCGATGTCCAATCTTCTAACATATTCCACTCCAGCCCAACATGATTCTTCCTGTTTTAATTGTCTCTCCCTAATCGAAGCTTTCTGCGTCACTTAAAATGCAGATCAGATCATAAACACATCAATTGATTTCATTATCAAAATATGAGATTCAACAATCTTCCCCTTTTTTATGATGATAACCAATTGATGACGAAGTTAACCTTAACTCCCCCTATCAATATGTCATATTGATAGAACCTTGAGTTCAAATTGAATTCATGTCAAGGTAAATTTAATCATGAAATCATTATGAGTCTAAGCAACATGTCATCATAAAATCATGCATAATCCAAATTTCAATACATCATTCCATGCATGATCATCATCATACCTTCTCCCCCCTTGTCATCAACAAAAAGGAGAAGTGCAACTATGCAAGCTAGTAAGATAGCAAGTATTGAACATGCAAGCTAGCAAGTTTTAGAGATGTGCATAGTTTAGCATGTTTGCTTTTCTTTGCAATGTTTAAGCTAGCAAGTTTTCGAAAAAGAATGCAAGATAACATTTTTGCCTCTATTTGAAACATGCAAGCTAGCATTTTTGCGTTTCTAGTAATTCTTTCTCAAGCTAGCAAGTTTTCGAAAAGAATACAAGATAGCATTTTTGCCTCTTGTTGAAGTGTGTAAGCTAACAATTCTTGCTTCCTTTTGCAATGTGCAAATTACAAGTTTTGCTTCTTGAGATAGGCAAGATAGCACTTTTGCTTCTCTTGATATTGCAAGATAGCATTTCTTGCTTCTCTTTTGAGATGTGAAGTTTAGCAAAGTTTTTGCTTCTCTTTACAATGTGCAAGCTAGCAATATGCTTTTCTTGAGATGTGCACACTAGCAATTTTTTCTCCCCTTTTGTCATTGTCAAGAGGAGGGGAATAATACAATGGTACAATTCATTTCCCTTTTCATCAATTTTTCAGATCAAGACAATTGAGGTATCCAAAATAATTTACATCAATAATTTAATCATATCATGAGGTATATAAATCATAAATACAAAGGAGTATTGAAATATAAGAGAAAAAATCAATTTATGTATACAATGTTTCAAGCATCAAAGTACATTTTCTCAGGTTATGAGTATCAAAAAATCAAGAGAAAACTGTTGAATCTCGGATTTTGATGATGAAGTCAATTGTCATTTGTTGATCTAATCTATATATTGAGAAAAGTGTGCAGGATTAACTACGATGGCAGTAAGACATGCAGCAGGTGTTGTGTCGGAGTCAAGATCAAGATCACATTGGGAGTACGAGAGTTCGTCGGAAGTCCTGACGTTCGTCGGAAGTTCTGCGGGAACCATCCGAGAAGTCCAAGAGCTTGCTATAGAAGCTCGTCGGAACTCGCCAAGAAGATCATCGCAAAGTCCAGGAGCTTGCCAGGAGTCCGCCAGAGCATCACCGAGAGTTCCTCGGATGTTCGCCGGAAGTTCGCCGGAAGCTCGCCGGAAGAGCGATTGACGCACCGAAACATAGAATTGAAGTAATCATGTCGTAATTGTCGTAGTTAGAGTATAGATTAAGTTAGGATTGGGAGGTAATCCTACTAACTTAATTAGGGGCCAACTAGGCCCTTAACAGACCCAAATTGGGCCGAATGGATCAGCCCATTCGACCCCTGAAATGCTGACCGGTAATGGTACCGCCTAGTAATGGCGATGGTACCGCCAGGACCCCGAAAATCTGAGAATGGACACTTTTAGGCTCCATTTTCAAACTTATTGGGGTCTATATAAACCCCACCCTTTCCTGCATGAAAGGACACCGAAACTTTGATATAATCTTAAGTTATTGAGGCCTTAAAGTGTTGTAAAAGCTAGAGTTCTCCTCCTTCTTTCTTATAAGTGTTAAGATCATTCAAGAGAAGAGTAAAAAATTGTAAGGGTTGTCTCCTAAGCTTGGCAAAAGGAGAAAAGCTATAAAAGGGTGGTTGGCCTTTTACTATTCAAGGAAGGCCTCTAGTGGACGCCGGTGACCTCGTCGGAGGAGGAAGCCGATAGTGGATGTAGGTCACGTTGACCGAACCACTCTAAAATCTTGGTTTGCATTTACTTTGAGTATCTTTCCTTTATAGAAAATTGCCTCTCCTCCTTACTCTACTTTAATCATGTTTATATACGCTTTGACGCAAACATCTTCCGAGATCGATTTTACTTTTACGAAGACTTTACAAAACCGACATTTTTCACTTGTGTGATTTACTTTGCTGCAAATCACCTTAGTCTTCTCTTGCTCTTTCATGAAAGGTTTCAAGTTTAAAGTTCTTCTGAAAAGGATTGAGTTGAAACTATTCTTGCAGAATCAGTTTCAATCGAAATAAGTTTTAAAACGTTGAAAGTTTTCTGCTGCACTAATTCACCCCCTCTTAGTGCACTCCCGATCCTAACAATTGGTATCAAAGCAAGGTTCACTCTCAATTGGCTTAAAACCCAAGAGAGATGGCATTTGTCGGAAACCAAGAGGGTCACTTAATTACACGTCTGCCCATGTTTAATGGGACAGATTACACCTATTAGAAGACTCGAATGAGGATCTTCCTTATTTCTATGGATTTTGAGCTTTGGAATATTGTAGAAAATGGATTTCAAA